>JAFBJT010111960.1:112772-127128 GCA_016785325.1 Chascanopsetta lugubris | reverse complement strand
TGGCGTACAGACGCGCGCTCACCCCCTCACACACACACACACACACACACACACACACACACACACACACACACACCTGTGGTGATAGTGCACCGGGGTGGAGAACATGGACACAGGCATGTACGAGTAGTAGAAGCTCCCGTATAAGAAGACGGCGAGGCAGAGGAGCAGCAAGATGATGAAGAACAGAACAAAGCTCTGCATGATTCTCTGCCTCGTGACCAGCATCGCCATGGCGACCGCTTCCCGCAGCCTCAGGACCGCCCGACCAATGAGCACCGATGGTCCGCCCGAACTCAAGGGACCTTCCTGAGCCATGACGGTCTGAAAATTGAAAAGAGGAACAGCTGCTGAACAAGGAATGATACTGTGAAAGTAAACAACAACAACAACAACAACAAGCATCTCACAGATAATAATCCTGAATAGTTTTGACTGTTCATTTCTACAGAGCCCAGAGGACTTGAAAGTGTTTTATGTTTAGGTTGGTTGAGAAGGGAGACACAGTCAGTGTCAATGTCACAGCTCAGTGATGTCACAGATGTTTTCCTGTTCTGAGCTTGAGGAAAACAAGTCGTCACATTCATGATCCTAATGAGTGGAAAACCACCGAGTCCAATCTAAGTCACAAGATGACTCACAACTGTGTCGACTCCTGCTTTCACTCTATAGCATGGCACCAGGAGCAGTTAGAGTTTAGATCAGTGGTTTACTGTCAATGCTCTGATCTAACTACGGAGTGACCGACCTGAGGAGATCAAAAAGATCTGAGCCAGGGTAATTCATGTAAAGCACCGTTTGAATTCAGACGTCAAGTCCAGGGAGAATGTTACCAAAATAAAATAAGTTGCATCTTTGAGAGGGAGATGACTATGATAGATATAATGTAAAAAAATATTTATTGTCTATTAAACAGTAAAACCAAAACAATCACACTTGAAATGTGATAATCAATATGGAACGATAAATAGAGGACACAGTGGCAGTGTTGTGTTACAGTCTGAGGTCTAACTGCTGCATTGACATACTGTCATTTATATAAATGTAGTCACATTCAGATTTTTCATATCAACTGGAATCTAAATTAAGATTTTATAGACACGTTTGTTTGGGATTATAATAAAAAAAAACTATTAAAATAACAAACACACACACACACACAAAAACGAATCAGAAATGAGAGATGTTGTTAAGGGATTAAAAATAAAGTCAGTAAAGTAGAACACATGGGCAATAAGTGAAAATGCTGCTGGATAAATCAAACACACCCAAACTCATGTAACATGCGGAGAAATGCACAGACCTGTGTGAAAATATCAGGACTAGAAAAAAAGATACCAAGAGTTTTATTCATGACAACTACTTTCAGTTACAATCCAACCACTAAACCACACACACCTGCAGCTGTAATCAACAGAAAAAGAACTCACCTTTATTTTCAGTTGGCCACCAAACTATGAAGTGTCTCCTCTCGTCTTTGTCCGCTACATGTCACGGTCTGTGTGAAGAGTTAACAGCAGACTAATAAACTTCCTCAGTCCTCAGCTTTTAACGAAGCAGACAGAAGTACAACCCACATGATGTGAGGAGCTGCAACTGCATCTGTAAAACAATCGCTCACCAGTGGGGGGCAGCACAGCCTGGTTGAGAGGGGGACAAAAAAAAATCTGGTGTGACGTCATCAGCCGAAGAAGAAGAAGAACTTCGTCGTCGTCATCATCATCATCACTCAGCGACTGGCGCCAAACTGTGAACTACAGCAAAGTACGGTGTTATTGTTGTTTACCTCAGTATGAATACCATGTTTGTGTGTTGATATTTAACAAGGGTCGTTAAAAACGTGTTTAAATGTTTTATTGTGGAAGTTGGTTTTTCATATAACTGTCATTGGCAGACACCGGTAATGATAATTCTCATCGAAATGATTTTCAATTTTCGAAGATAAGTCTATATTTACAACAATTTCCTGTTTTATTCACTCATCTAACAAGTACTACAATTAAATTTCAGTGTACTTCGTACTTAACGTTCATTTGTAAAACTCCGTCTCAGTGTCTCTGTGCAAGTCAACAGTCCGAATCCCAAACACATTTTGTTCAATTTAAGATAAACCAGAGAAAAGCAGGACCTCTGTGTATCTGAGAGACTTGAAATAGAAGCCGATCATTTATTAACCCACTGAATGTTCGATCGGCTTTTTGTTTGGGTTCTGAATATGACGTCAACGAATATTAATGCAAGAATCAAACTGGATTTGTTAGATTTAGGCTGGATATTCGGACATTCACCGTCTATCAGTTATCATGTAGGGACCGGACATAATCTGCTGCTTGTGAGTTGAAATTTAAATGAATGCGTTTGGATGTATCTTAGTGTATAATAATAAATAATGAGCGATTTGACTGTCACGTGACATGGAAGCTATAAAACATGAATGATACTTTTTGTAAATATTTACAAAACATTAATTTACCTGAATAAAGCACTTTTCAAACTAAATTTAGACACTTTTGTAAAGTCTAAATACACATGTTTTTATATATTCTAAATCAGCACAACTGTAGTGATGCTCACTAAGTTAAAATACGGTTGCGACTATACGACAGTTTACATATCCAACCTGAATCTAACTTCGCCTTGATATTTGTCTGGCAGTTTAGATCATTGTTATTGATCTGTCCTCTTCTATCTTGTGTTGTGCAGGATGTCGTGTAACTCGAGTGTCACTCACGTTCAGGTGTCTTCAGTGGACCAGGCACAGAGAGCTCCAGTTCACCTTCTTCCATGTGAGGTTGAACACAACGGAGCGGCCCAGGTCTCACAGTACTTCACAGCCACAACTAAAGACCACAAATATGGTGCACATGTAGTTTGATTCATCTTCTGTCAGAGCTTTGGTTTAAAGCTTCTCTAACCGCCGACTAAAACAAATTGTTGTGTGCGTTTCTTCTGTTACAGAGAAGACGGTGTCTTTCAGAGGACGTGGGCTGAAGGGGCAGGAGCTCAGCTGTCCGCAGGGTTACACCGGCCTGGTGCTGAAAGAGATAAATAAATCTGGCTCGGACCAGGAGGTAAACAGCAGTGATCTCTGTCAGACATAAGGAATATCATTAACTGGACTATGATAAAGTTATGACATAAAGAATAGAGCGTCTTACATTGACTTAATCATCAAAATGGCTTATCCACACTGTTTGTGTATCCAGGACAGGACAGTGAAGGTGTCGTCTGTGTTCAACAAACTGACGTACTGGAACCTGGAGACATCACCTAATTCTGACGACGCCGTCGTGATGGCGATGGATTGGCCAGATTTAGCTGAAGCGGTGAGCTTTAATGCAGATTACTGGAATAAAGGAATCCTTGGAAAATGGAAGGGAATGTTCGTCAGTTGAACGTTGTTGTGGCACTGGCAATTGTTTTTCCACTATTGGAACAATTGACAAAAACATTTATTGGACAATAAAATGTAATTATAATATCATTGTATATAAATACAAATACAAATACACAGAGGCAGACAAATGTGTTGGTGTACACTCATATTTTGACTCTTCACAGATCCATGGGCCTGTAGACGACTGAGCCGAAGCCTCCTGCTCAGAAGATGCAGATGATGTAATGTAACATAAATGCTGGTTTGCTACCACTGCTTGTGAGAGGACTTCCAACATGTTGCTGCCACAGAACAATAAGTTACAGGTGCAATGTTTATATTTTTCGTACAAGTTTTTGTTTTTGTAAAATTAAAAATGTTGACTCATAAAACTGGATCGTGAGAGTAACTGCAACATTTATATTTATATATGAATTACTCTGAACCGTTGTTCACATTGAGGTAACGTTTAGATTTTCAACTCTTGCTGTTTCAAAACTAAATAACCACAGGCTCAACTTTCCTTTTTGACTCAAACATACATACATGTATGGTACATTAGCTCTCTATGGCATCACAAATTTTTAAAAAATCACCGAACCACCTCCCAAAAAAACCCTCCAAAGTATTCAACAGTCATTGAGGCATAATTACAGTACAAATTAAATTTCAACATTTAAAGAGAAGGCATGATTTCTGCAGATGTCAAAAGAAAATACAGAAGAAGTTATTAACTTCATCTCAACTTCAATATCCCAACAGGAAATGTTGGTTCAAACAAACTTATCCATTTCAGAAACTTTGAATTGATGCTGATGGGAAATGTCACATGACGAGAAATCAGAGGGCAGGACAACATAAGGCACAGAGCTGACAGAATCAGACGGAATTGACCATCTGTTGTTTTTGTCATTTCAATAACATCAGCAAGTGGAGAAGCAATTTGTTGTTGATGTTCTTGCAAAGAAATGAATTTGATTTAGAAGATTCCATCAGTTTGTGCAACTGCCACTTTGATATTTGTAAGTAAATGGCCTTACTAATGAATTGATAAACATTTCTGTGCACTGCTGGAGGAGATGAGAAAACAGGGCAAAGTGCGGTCCATCTAGCAACATTTTAAAAGGTCAATTAAAAAAAATCTCATCGATGTTGTGTTTTAAAATCAACATTTTTGGGCATTTGGAGATTTTCACTATTTTCTGGATCTGTAAAAAGCATCACTTTGAATCAAATAAATACAATCACACTCAATTTAGGGCCGAAGGCAGAATTGTAGATCAAGTCATTGTGTGTTAGCTGAGAGCTGGTGGTGGTTGTGGTGGTTGTGGCGGTTGTGGTGGTTGTGGCGGCAGGGAGGGATCTGTGTCGGACTTGAGGCGTTTAGCCGGCAGGGTGTGGTCATGAGCTTTGCGTATGTGTCGGTACAGGTCCCCTGACTGTGTGTAGCTCCGATAGCAGTAGTCACACTCGTATGGGCGCTCACGCGTGTGCACAATGGCGTGACGCCTTAATGTGTACGTGCATGAGAATGTCTTTCCACAGACCCCACATGTGGGGACATCCTCCATGAAGTTCCCCATGGCGTCCTGGAAATAGGCCGGAGGGTCCAAGTGTTGCTGAGATGTGGACGGAGGATTAGGATTGAGGGAGGTGGCAAAAGAGGAGGTTTCATGGGAGGAATGGCCGGCACCAGAGGAGGATGAGGAGGGGGAGAGGGGGAAGGAGAAGTAATTTGAATGGGACATCATCTGTAGGAGGTTCTGCTGGTGGGACTGAAGAAGCTGAGGACTGTTCAGCTCCTCTTTCGGGATGTCTTCTTCAAAATCATTGTCCACCTCCATCACTGGTTCTCTTTCTCTGGTCTCAACGTCCTCCTCCTCCTCCTCCTCCAGCTCTTCATCGGATATAACTATGGCCTCCACTTTGACTTTCACAATGTCTCCATTACTGTTGTCTGTCCACATTGCACCCACATCTCTCTTGGCGGGTGAAGCGCCTCTGTTCCCCTCAGGTCCCCGAAGGATTTGTGTGGGACAAGAAATATTTAAATCGGACCTTTGGGTTTCGAGTGACACGGGGTTCTGGATTTGGATTTGGGGAGGCGCACGCTGAATTGACGCGTGTGTCGTATTGGTTTGTGAGTGTGAGGTGGACGGCGGCGCTTGGATTAACATGACCACCTGCTGTCCTCTGTCCGATGTGCCTCCGTGGTCAGTGTCTGAATGACTGCGAACGGAGTCGCCGTCATGGGGGAAGCGTGGGACATCCGGATGAGGGCTGGGAGAGAGTCTGGATTTTGACAGAGTGACTAGTGGCCGGCCACCAACAACACTCACTGGGACCAGGGAGGAGGAGGAGGATGAGGATGAGGAGGAAGGTTGCTGGTTACTGCTGTGGCTGGTGAAAGAGAGGGAAAGAAAAGAGCACAAAACTCAGGAGCTGCACATCAGGGGTCTATTTGCACAGACTACGGCATAGCAAATCCACCATTATTGTAATCTTTGTGCAACCACCGCTATTTCATTTGCATGCTTATATTCTGAAGACTTTATCCTGGGATTTGTACCTGTATGTCTCTGTGGTGCTGCATGGGCTGCAGAGAGCCGACCCTTCTCCCTGACCTCCAGTCCCCGTCCTGGTGTGACCATCAGAGGCAGGGACAGACTGGCCGGTGATGAGACCCTGCAGCTGCTCCACACCTGGGGCCAGAGGAGTGGCGTCCATACCTGGCTGAGTGGTATCAGCCAGACCAGGGCTCAGAGGATTGTGAACGTGCATCTCTGACAAACCTCCGCTAGTCCTTTGCTCAGACTTCACAGAATCCAGCGGTCTCCTCTCCGCTACTGGTGCCGTCATCGCAGCCGAATTCATATGAGCCCCCGCCATGACCACCACAGACTCGGCTCCACCCTCACCCTCTCTCCTCATCTCCGTAGCCCTTCTCACACCGGCGCTGTCCTCGGACCGAGTGCTGTCCGCCTCGGCCACGGGCCCGCGCCTCTGCAGTCGTCTTTTGCACACCCTCACCACCTCGTTCATGTGCAGGAAGCTCGCGGCCGCCAATACGTCCTCCACTGGCGGCGATTCGTCCAGCTGCAGCACACCTTCGTACACAAAGTCCAGGAGCAAGCCAAAGGCGGCGGCAGTGACGATGTCACTGTCGAGCGTGACCGAACTGTTGGAGCCGTTTCCACCATTGCTCCCCATGGAATCGGAGTAAAACATGTGGAAGAAAGGCGAACAGGAGGCCAGAACAGCCCGGTGAGCCAGGAAACGGGATGATCCCACAAGTACAGTGCAGTCGCAGAGGAAGCCACGCTGGCGCTGGGAGCGCAGCGCAGACAGAAGCTGCTGGGAGTGCTGGGGGAACTCCATCACCTGGGTAACGGAGAAGACTGATTATTACAGACAGCCTCTAAAACATCTTTAAGATCATGAGGACCAGTACAAGTTTAGTAGAGAGTCACATCATGTAGCAAAACAATCATTGAGGACCAGTTCATGTAAATTCTATTTTAAAAAATCCCACTATACCTATATTTGATGATTTTCTATTTTATTTTAATTTCATTCATATCAGGTGTATGAACTAGCGTTCACACTTGAGAAAGTGCTGTGTGAATGCTGAGTCAGCTGGGTGTTTTGCTGAGATCGCATGACGTCTGCTGGATATAATGAGTCCTCGAAGCAAAGTCTGTTACGACGCATCAGGACTTCATTACTTCTGATGATCTTTTACATTTTCAATCAAGTTAACTTTGACAACTTACTCCTGTTGTACATTTACATGAGAAGTTGATGTTTTTGTGCAATACACTTTGAACCTATACTCTACTTACATTGTTTACTTGAACTACAGTATAGCCCTTCAGGGTGTAGTGGAGAGACAACACGCCGTATATGTTGGTCAGAGCCACATTTACTAAGTAAACAGCATCATCATAACATACTGCATTAACATTGTGCCTCTTTAAAGTAGCATTATTAAGCTGGAATTGTGTTTAGGGTCCCATAGCTCTTGAGTATGGTGGCCCAGAACGATACGTTTCCATGGTGATATGCCCACATTACTCTTCGAAGCCCTTTATTAACACACAGCACTATGCACAAACGCTTAAACACAAAAATCAAACATAAAACGTTCGATATCACTGAAATATCCCTGTAAATGTCCAGGTTGTCAGAAAATGAAAACAGTGGAGCCTCATCTGGTTGTGCTAACAACAATTAGCTAGTGTAGCTTAGCCTTTGTTTACAATCCTGGCAGCGCGAGCTAGTTTGTTAGCATGACTGAGCAGGTAACACAGACCACCAGCTGGTCTCCGGGTACCTCATACTTTTAGAGATATGGTGTATGGTGTTTCTTTTTACCTGCGGCTGTTCTCGGCTGTGAATTTTCCCCTTTCTCTCTCAACGCCGATAGCTTTTCCTGTGTGATGGCAGATCTCCAAACTCCACACACTGACACCTACAGGCGGAAGGAGGGAACGGACAGGAAGTGGCTGTGGATTTGTTTACAGCGGCCGCGCGGACAGAATGGCGGTCGTTAAATGGCATTAGCTTGTTAAACATTGTCCATAAAAGAATGTGAGTGACAGAGCTGCTGCAGTTAAATGGACAGTGACAGAAGAGGACGAGGGGGAAGGAGTAGGAGGAGACAGAGGGGTGGAGAGGAGGTGAGAGATAGTAGCTCTGTAGAATGAATTACTGCCTCCTGCCTTTAAAAGGTTAGATTTGCCACTGACGACACCTTCAGCAGTCGTTAATATTAAAGGGACAATGTGTGTGAATTAGTGATATCTAGTGGTCAAGATGCATGTTACAGTTGAATACCCCTCATACCAGTCTTCCCTTCCAGACACACAGGAGAACCAATGGAGGCCTTTAGTTATCATTGAAACTTAAAAGATGTTTAGTTTGTCCACTCGGGGCTACTTTAATATTTCACACCTGTTGTTTAAGATGGCACCTTTAAAGCAGGGAGCATGGGGTGCCGGTCATAGTTTTAAGCCTGGTCCCTATTTTAAAAAAGTCAAGCTATAATTAGAGCAGAGTGTGTTTCTGTCTGTCATCCCCAACCAGGACAGAGATGTCCGCCTGTCCAAATCCATGTCCTACGCGCTTCGTCATGGAGCCAATCAGATGGGTCTTCAGATGGGAACAGGTGAGATGAGCCCCTGTTGACCAACGTGTTGGACTGACCAGTAATGTACTGAAACTGAAGATGAGCTGATCAAACGTGTCCTCGATGTCCACAGACGGCTTCCTGTTTGTGGAGGAGCTCCTGGCTCACCCGCAGTTTCGCTCATACTCGTTGGAAGACGTCGAAAGAGTCGTGGCCTTAAACGACAAGCAGCGCTTCAAGCTCCAGTCAGACCCACGCGACGGACGCTTACAGATCCGAGCCAACCAGGGCCATTCAGTGCAGGTACACACACACACACACACACACACACATTACATTTTGTCACTCCACAAATCATCCTGTGACGGATGTTTGAGGATGGTGTGTTGTATTTAGTGGAACATGATTCATATGCAGTATATAAGGTATATATAATATATATATATATAGTATATAGTATATATATAAATTAATAATCATTTGTATCAATCCTTATTTAGTCCAAAAAGCCATGGCTGTCCCTCCTGTCCTGAATGCTCAGGTTCATACTGGTTCTCTTGCTGTGATCAGGTCCAGGACCTGGATCTGAAACCGGTCCTGCCTGGTTCTCCAGACTGTCCTGCAGAGGCTGTTCATGGCTCCTACCTCAGCAAATGGAGCTCCATCCAGCAACAGGGTCTGAGCCGCATGAAGCGGACTCACATCCACCTGGCATCAGGACTCCCAGGGGCGGATGGCGTCATCAGCGGTAAATTCTGCGTGATGCGTGTGACACAGGTCCGTCATCTGGAGGTTACTGTAAAGTGGCCTCACAGCTGTTTATGTTTTCTTTAGGAATGAGAAGAGACTGTGATCTGGCCGTATTCATCGATGTCCACAAAGCTCTCTCTGGTAAGTCTAGCTTGAGTGGTTTGAGCCAACCCTCACCTCACTCGGTCCAGGCTACAATCTCTCTCTCTCTCATGTTTGTATTCGCACCTGCACAGATGGTATTGAGTTTTTCTGGTCAGAGAACGGTGTGTTGCTGACCACCGGCGACGCAGAGGGAAAACTTCTTCCCAAGTACTTCAGCCGAGCCTTAAGACTGAGACCTACACGTAAGGAAAACTAGCACATGGAGTTTCTTATTATGTTGTGAAATGAGGATTTAAGGCCAATGATTTCCCCATCCACTGACGTCTCACGCGTTGTGTTTCAGGAAGCGTCCTGCCACTGCAGTAACAGCAGGGAATCATCATTGATCGGGGGACTGAGCTCTCGTCCTATGGCTGGAAGATGTTTCTTCCCTTTGTAACTCCTGGAAGCAGCAGGAGGGTTGTACATTCAGAAACACAAATTGAGACGACTTCAAAAATAACATCTCTGGGAAACAGACGATGCAGGAGCTGTGGTTTTTAGTTTTCTGGTGAGATACGGACACGCTCACAGGGTGTAAGAGAAGATAATAGTTAGAAGCTTCCTGAGTAACTAACAACACATGGTACCTCTGCATTTACATGAGGACAACGGGAGGAGTGGAAACAACAAAGGGTACATTTGAATCGCTATATTTATTTGAAATAAATCTTATGCTCATTCATCCGTTTATGCAGCTATTCTTTTCACCCACTGGCTCTAATGATAAGCAGTGATGTGCCATTCATTTCATATAAATGTATGAAGGATAATAATGTGGCTGTGGAAAAGGTTTAAGTTTGAATCCTGACTAATACTGTTTGCACTGGAGATACTAAAAGTGAATCAGATGACCTGATGTCTTCGCCGTCCGTGTTCCATCCACAGATACAGCAAACCAGTAAGAGTGTTTGAGGAATAAACACCAGAGGAGAATACGACATGAGTGGGACGAACACGCGAACACACGAACACAATACGACAGCTTGACTTTCGGCTTAAAATCCACCACCACGCGTGTTTTGGTCTCAGAGAGCGTCATGGCCGCCGGTCAGCTTGTGAAAGAGTTCCTCGTTGAGCGTGTCGCTCTTCTCTCGACTGCGCGTCGACATGAAAATGTAGCCGCCGATAAACTCGTGCACGATTTTACAGTCAGCTGTCACACAGCTGAACGCTATGTTGATGTTGCCTTCAAACTCGATGGCCATCTGGAGGGTTTAAAAGACACGCACACACACACACACACACACACTTATCATTAGTGTATAATTAACTGAACAACCTAAAGTGTAAATTGTTGTTTTTGATACCTTTAGGCTAATTCACAAACACTTCCATCCTTCTGTCCCTGACACAGACCTGACTACAGTACAAGTCTGACCTGTCGTATGTCCCAGTTGACGTTCCACTGCTTCATGTTGTTGTAGCGCCACGTCTTGACCACATCACCCACCCCCAGGTCGATGCGGATCAGGCGGTTGGGGGCGATGCCCAGTACCTCGTCTTTTCTGCTTCCTTTGAACCTGACGGTCAAACGCATTGTCTCTCAGTGGCAGAATTTGAATATGAAAGGAGCTCACGTTGATAGTTCTGCTTTTCCTTACTGGTTTTGTTGTTTACACAATGAACCCAATTACATAAAAGCAGTCAATTATTAAACACTCACCTGACCACGACGTATGAGAGGCCGAAGTCAGGAAGAGCCTGCCAGATCTGAAGGAAGCGCATCAGTGCCTCAGTCAGTGACAGTTGAGCCAGGTTCTGGTACGCATCCAGGATACGAGGGGTCAGCTGGAGGGACAGGCACAAGATTATGGCGTTTGTTATGCAGTACATTGTTTAACATGCTATATAAAACATCATATCTGTGCTATTACTACTACACACTAGACGGATTACTGTGCCTTATCTATATTCTTTTCCCGTACCTGTTTGACTTTGTACTTTTTATGGTATCGTGGTGATACCAGACTGTGGGAATTGATGCTCTCATCGTTGGCAGGTTGGTTGCCATGGGAACCAGGGTTGGTCTTCTGCATTGCCAGGAATGAGTGAATGCTCTGTATTTCACTCTGGAAACTGCTGTCGGCAAGACTCTTGCCTTTAGAGGCCAGTCTGCACGCAGCCATCCACTGAGCATACTGCTGCTCCTAAGGGGCGAGAGAGAAAGACATCATGTTGAGAGAGAGCGAGAGAAAGGGAGAGAGAGAGATGGAGGGAGGGAGTGGTGATGGGATTGTGGTGATGGCAGAGATGTGAGAGAAAATGAGTTGAAGGGCTGAAAGGAGGGTGATGAAAGGAGATGATGTCACACATGGAAAGAGCTTGGGTGTGTGTGTGTGTGTGTGTGTGTGTGTGTGTGTGTCTGTGTGACCTCACATTTTCACAGCGCAGATAGACCTCGTTCATGCCTTCAGGAGCAGGTATCAGGAGCTTGATCAAGAACTTATGTGCTGCCATGTTAACATCTGGAGCCACTTCACATCCTGTGTGTGAGACATTGAAGTCAAACGTACACGTGTCAGCGTGAAAATACCAGGTGGTGTCAGGTTCTGTGGATATATGCTGTGTACATTTGAGTGAAATACTACGATGATTCAAAGTAGAGAAAAGTATCCAGAACCTTTGAGGTTGATCTGCTGGATGGGCTCGCCGGCGCTCTCCTCTTTGCTCTTGAAATAAGAGATGGATGTGTCCTGGAACCTGAACCAGTACTGTTTGTATCCTTTCAGGGTCAGACGCTTCGGTCTGAAACAGTCACATGGATCAGTGTCAACAAAAAAAACCCCCAAAAAACGATATCTACGTTTTAAAAATCTTTGACACATGGACGAAAATGATGGATTATGGAGCGTCTCACCTGAATATCTTCAGATAGTCGTTGAGTTCTGGTGCCGTCATGTTTTCCTGGAGGAGAGGCAGGTAAGTGAATCCACAATGTATTTGCACACAAATCTCTTTTACAACTTGTATATGTGTTGCAAAGTGAATTCCATATGTCTGACCAGCAGCTCAGACGCGGAGCTGCTCTCTCCGTCCATCTTGACCTCCAGTGACTGCAGGGCCAGATCCAGGTCGTCCATGGCTGAGCTGGTGCTCTGCTGCTGGGGCTCCGACTGAGACACCTTACTGATGTGATACTGCGCCAGAGGAGCGAAGAGCTTCACATCAGAAAATATATGCGTCGCCTCTCAATGTGTCAAATGTACTTTGTAATACTTTACTCTGGAATTCTAAATATTTCTTGTTCCCTAACTGCATCCTTATTTGTACTGTTTCTTAAAAACGTGCATTTGCAGATTCCCTTCCGACCCTGACCGGCGACTCTACCGGTTAACTTTAGAATTTACAGTAAAATGTCTAACTTCAGAGCTTTATAAGAGAATGCTTCACTTCCTTAAAAGTATATTTAAACGTGAAGTGTCCACATCTCCGTCCGCGTCGGCGGGTTTTCTACCTGCAGGGCTGCAAACAGCATCATCTCCTCCTCGGTGCAGTCGATGTCCTCCAGCAGGATGGCCCAGCGAGCCTGTTCGTAAAGCTGCGTCAGACGCACGACATCGTACTGCAGGAGGAAGGGGAGGAACAGCCAGGGTCAAGGGGGAGAAACGGAGGCTTGTTGTTGTGCAAGCAAAAAAAAAAATTAAAAAACCCCAAAACAACCCCACACGGCATCAACATGCCATGAACACAACACACACCTTGGGCTCCAGGTCGTAGAAGGTGAAGTATTTGAAGCGAAGCCAGAGCCGGTCATTTTCCTGGATGCCCTGCTGCTTGAGACAGTGGGATGAGTCCAACCACCTGAGGGAGGAGACACCGACGCGTTGTGAGTGCGATATTCAAATCGACACAAAACAGTGTCGCGTGACATGTCCATTCATCCACCGACACGTCAATAAGGAAACTGTTCCATCACTTACAGGCTAACTCGCTATCCTGAGCGCTCGGCCCATTAAAGCCTCGTCAGTGTTATTCATGACGCCTTCGACTCAATGGTTTGAATTGCGAGCTGTGACAAAGCTGTGAATGTGTGTGACGATACTCATCAGTTACGCGTGTGTGTGTGTGTGTGTGTGTGTGTGTGTGTGTGTGTGTGTTCGGACTCACCCTCCATTGATATGGGCCTTGTCCACCACACTGGCTGGGCGGTACAGCTTGGCTAAGAGCTCAGGTGCAGGGGGAGACTGAGTGACCGACACCATCTTGTAGACGGCCTCCATCTGAGGTGAGTCAGCAAAGTGAGCGGGCATTCCGTTATACAGACAGGGACGGGACACTGCAGGGAAGAGGGCGGGGGAGGGAGGAGGAGGGGGGGGGGGGGGTAAAGTCTGAGAGGAGGAGGGGGGGGGGGGGTTAAAGTCTGACTAATCAAAGTCTTCATGGGTGATTCAGAAAAAAACAAAAAAAAAACATCATGGCCATGGATGTGTTAAAAACCATTCTGACCTCCACAGATGACTAGTGATCCAAGAGAGGACAAAAATAAACAGAAGGTGCTGACGAACAGGTCAGAAGTAGAGATTAGCAGTGTGAAGGATTTAGTGACATCAAGAGGCGACTTCTCCTCCAGGCTGGAAGATCCTCAGGTGTCACTCAACTCAGAGGGTGTTCACTTTGTACGAGCCAACACTCTGGGCTTGATGGATGAGTCCAACACGGAAGTGTAAACTCTTGCAGTTCACTGGGTGGCCACTAGAGGCTGGCTCAATAAAGCGCCCCATTTTCAAATGGTCAACTTTAGAGGTGAAATACACATGTTTAAAGATGGTGATTCTTTTCCAAACTGCTCCTTTTTTTGTTCCATTAAGGTTTTCAATTGTGCATAATTAAGGGGTGTGGCCTCTCGAGTGTCACCATGGGCCCACCCCCTGCTCTACCTGTGCTCCGCCTCCCCCCCCCCCTTTTTTTTTTAAAGACGATCAATCTTCATCACTGAGTTTTCCCGTGTTTGTCTG
>JAFBJT010111960.1:91219-112378 GCA_016785325.1 Chascanopsetta lugubris | reverse complement strand
CATGTATTAATTTTTTTTTACTTTCAGAGAAATTAGGAGACCAACAAGAATTTGAATGATACATCAGTGACTCATTTCGTAAACAACCAGGCCTTCGATTGCTATTACTTCACTTAACATCCAGGTTATAATCACAGTGGTGAATGTGGCAATAACACATTTAGTTTAGAACTATAGCCAATAAAAGCATTATTAATATTATTATCATTATTATTATTATTATTTCTACTACGATATCATTTATTATCAGTGATATTTATTTATTATTCTTTTGTTTCTTTTAATTCTATACCACTGCAGTGTTTGGATATACACCTAGGTCATGTGACCTGATGCTTTGGATGCCAATCTATACCAAGAGGGTGTTTTGGTCTAATTCAGTTTACATTCGTCATTCATCACACACAATCACACACACACACACACACACACACACACACACATCCCATCCCATCATGCAGTGTACCTGTTAACAAATGGTTTAACCACGATGATGCCCACCACAAAGAACATGAGCACAGAGAAGGCCATCATGGTGAAGCCCAGCAGAATGGCTCTGTCCTCCCCAACACTGGCCACTGGCACCTGGGCGCGAACCCTCTGGCCTCCTCTTCCTTCTCCTCCCCTGCTCCAGTCCAGCTCCTGCACCGCTGAGGTGTGGCACACATCCCTGTGTCTCTCATGCACAAGCACACACATGCAAATCCATGAATGGCCACCGGGGGCATGATGACACAAGTCCACAGAGGATTCAGATTGAATGTTTGACTCATTTCATGTCTTTCCATCCGCTCATGCAGATTTGTACTTCCTTAGGGAGGAAATTAGGAGTGTTTGAAGAACCTCAGTCAGATTTTAGTTTTTGGAAAAAAACACATAAATGCTCTCGTTAGAAGCAGCTGGTGCTTCTGTGCTCTAATTTAAACCTCAGATTTCCTTTTATACAACACTGCACAACAGAAAGCTCATAAATGTTTCACACTGACTAAATTAGTGCTCAAAATGCATTTCGCAGCATGTGCCTTGCAAGAAACTGGCACAAAAAATTAAAGATGCATTATGTCAGATTAGGTGAAATTATTTCCATTTGTATTGTCAGAAACAAAAAATTAGAATAATATTCGGCTTATTTACAAATATGTAATCACCGTAATGTACATTTTTCAATCCTTTGAATGGTAAATACAGATTGCCACTGGTTCTCTTGTGCAAGGGAAGGGTGAGGCAAGGGAGAATCAATTGCAGCGTTCAACTTCACCACAAGATGTCACTAAATCTTAAATCTTGTACCCACACATGCATTCATCTTTCCCTTTGAGTGCAGGCTGACAGTGCGGTCATCATTAGTGACATGAGCCACTTCGAAGTAGCCACAAACGGAAATGAAGGATAATGACTAAATGAAAGGTTGTCACTGGTTGTTAAACCAGAAAGCAGAGGATGTGATCGCCTCAGCTGCTCCTCCAACTAAATTCAACGGACCGCTCTCAACTTTTCCCAACATTTTTTCTTATAGATTCTGCAGAGATGTATAGCGATGTATTCAAAGGGCCAGGTACAAGAAGAACTCTCCACTCGGCTGGGATCCTGGGCTCCATCCGGTCCAATCAGGGGAGAAACTGACAGCTGTGTGAGCTGCAGAGCCCGGTGTCCTCGGAGCTTTGGGGTTTGAACAGTCCCTGTTTGGGCCGACCTGCTGCTGCCAGCACTTATTTCACAACTCAGTCTGAGATGACTCAGTCGGGCTCCAGGGCCCAACCTGTGTATATGGAGTTGGACAGTGTGTTTTCAGAGCATGACTGTGCAGTCTTTACCAGGGGATGGAGCCGTGATGGAAATGATGAGTCAGTCTTAGCTGTCGGTGACGTTTACCTTGTTTTTGTGGCATTATGTAAAATCATGACAAAATATATTGATTCGTATTCCTCCCATTTACATAAAGGAGGCAGGCGTTAGTGTGACTGGCCTCTAGGTGGCGATCAACACTATTTATGTTCACTTCCGGGAAGTGTCGACCCAAACCTGAGCAACCCTTAGCAAGTAGCATCATCATCATCATCATCATCATCATCATCATCATCATCACTACCATCAGACATCAGATGACTGATATTGTGGAAAGATGGCGTCTCCCATAGGGAGGACCTGCTCTCCTGATGGAAGTATCCATTAAAGGGTTCATTTAAGGGTAATGTAAAAAGCGAGTCATACATTGAGGTGATTATACATTCATAAAAATATCAGTACATCATTGTTTTGTAATCCTAATCCTACAAAAACAAGTGACCGACATTGACCGAAAACTTGCACCTTTAAAGGAGCCACTATACAGGAATAGCCCCATCTCCATCTTTTAACATTCAGCTGAATAAAAGTTTGGCGCCCCCTAGAGTTAAATCCCACCGACATATCCACTATTATCATTTCTGAATCACCTCCTGCTCCACTTCAGGGGGCTCTGACGGACGTTCTGTGCCTTTGTACGACAACACGTGAAGAGACATCACTGAGCACACGCGTGTCCAGTCAGAACAGAAACACATGGCCGGTAATTAGGATGCAACCCCACCGCCGCCGTCCTAAATGCACTCGGAACACGCGGGCGCGGTGTCGTCAGACACCCGGACGTGTAACTTGGCAAAAACCTCTGGAACGATCTCGCTCGTTAACCAACTCCCCGCAGTGTTTTCAAAGACTTGTTTCCCCGGCTCGGTCGATTGTCCTCTCTTACCGTGTCTGCCGCCTGCGAGCACCCTGCAGGTTGATGTTAATGGGGACGCTGAACGACCTCCGGGGAGACGATCGTGTCGTGTTCAAGAACATGCCCGCTCCTCCTCTGTGGCCCCCGCTCGCCGAGCGACCCGAGCGACCCCCCCCCTCACTCGTCTATCTGAAAGCCAAATGTCTCCTTCCTGACGTCCCCCCGATCATCTTCTCCGGCCGGCACCGCCAGTACACACTCGCGTTTATTTGCCAGGGAACTCCCCTGTTGTTTACCCAGGCTCGAAGGTGAGCGCAGCAACACCTTCCACCCTCGTGTGCGTTTCCATAGAAACCACCACAGGTGAGGCAGGTAGGATGCTAATGGCCTCTCAGTGGGGCCCTGTGAGGCTCAGGTGCGCGGAGCAGTTTGCGGTGTCCCTCCGTGATGATTCACTTGTTGGAGCAGCAGCTTGAAGGATGAGCAGAGTGGGATGTATGGAGACACACTGTGAGTCACATCTGGACACACACACACACGTATAGAAGAGATTCACATACAAACTTATACACATGTGACCTGCGACATCTCATTACGCCGCCGGGCTGTTGATCTTGGAACCTGTCAGACCGTCTTGACACTCAGTGTGGTGCGAGTTTGTTTTATTCAAACAAGTGAAACTGCTTGTATTATTCATGGGATGGGAAATAATAAGGTGGCACTATTAAATTGGTGACAGTTCGGTTTAGCATAACAAGCCCAGGGGTGGGAACAGCAGCAGCTCGGAGAGGGAGTCAGTCATTCAGTAAAACAGACAGCATGTCACAGCCTATTTATTCAGGGTTCAATACACGTTGTGAATATTTCCCCTCATCGCACTAAATTTCCCGTGTAACGCAATCAGGCTTTATCCCATGCGCGGCGCAGTATCACTCGGCTTTGTGGCAACCGAGGGTGAGAGGGGGGGGGGGGGGGGGGGGGGGGGGGGGGGNTGGGGGGGAGGGAGGCCGGGGCAGATTTCTTCACAGGCTCGTGTGAGGTTGAAGTGATGAAACTGAAGAAAACAAGATTAAAAATGTATAAAGCCCATTCGGTACTTTAGCTCACCAGGTAACCTGAGACACTGGCTGCACCGTGACACGGCCAGCGTGGAGCTGGACTCCCGAGCAACGCGCTCTCTTCCATCTTTAACACCGAGGCCTGATGGAAACGGACGGCTACACGATATGAAGTGGACGGTTGCCGTCTCCGGCTCGGCTTTGATGTGCTCCGTTATCTGTTTCAGGTCTCTCTCTCCCTCTCTCTCTCTCTCTCTCTCTCTCTCTCCCCCCTGCTGAGGCTCCTCCATAGGTCTTTCATGGAGCTCTTCTACAATGGTGCAGCACATTCCTGAGCTGATGTGGGGCCGGCAGCTGTAATTGGACGCACAGTGTCTCCTCTTATCTGATTATGTGTCCGAGGACCATTTCCTAACACGAGCCCAGTGTATGAGAGTTGACCAGAGGCTGATGGGCACAATGGATGATCTCCGAAAGAGGAATTTCACCTTCTTCACCATCGGGCTGATCTTCATGCTGAGCGGGATTGAGTACGGTGAGTTCACGATGGCCGCTTCACAGACTTTAAAGGTGCAGTGTGTAGGATTCGGTGACATATGATGGTTAAGTCTCACGTTGTATCCATCACCTCACCCTCGCCCCTCTGAGCCGGCAGGAGAAGCTACGCTCGACTTCAGTTGTCATTAAAACTCAAAAGGTGTTTAGTACGTCCACTTTTACTGCTGTAAAAAACATGGCGGCCCCCATAGAGAGGACCCGCGCCTCGTGTAAATATACGTGAATGGGCTCATTTCAGGGTAATAGTGAAAAAACGAAAACAATCAGATGATTCTAAATTCATGAAACTGTCAGTATGTCATTGTTTTGTGATGTTTTCTAGAGGTACAAAAATGACCGGAATACCGCAAACTGCACCTTTAAGATGATGGGGCTCTAATCAGCTTGGCCTTTGGTTGGTGAGCTCGTACCACACGGGACGTGTCACCTGATGTAACTCAAACACATTTTTCTCTGTGCAAACAAACCCCATCCTTTCCTCGTGTCCTTGTCCTCAGCCGTCATCCTGCCCACAATATGGAGGTACCTGCAGCTGCTGGAGGCCCCGCCTTACTTCCTGGGCCTGGGTCTGTCGGCCTTCAGTCTGAGCAGCCTGCTCACCGGTCCGCTCTTTGGCTTCTGGTCGGATCGCTGGAAAAACACAAAGTCCATCATCCTGTTCTCCAATGTGTTCGAGATCGTTGGTGAGTCACGGCGGAAAGGCGCTCGGACTGAGACATTCCTCACCGCTCAGCTTCAACGTCACATTTGTCACATCACAAGGTGACGGGGCAATGAGAGGGTTCCATTAGAGCTCAGGACAAATCACATAGAGATGTGGATTAAAGGTACAGTGTGTAGGGTTCTGATAGCTGGTGAAATTGTATGGTAAACCCCCCTCTTCCCATCAGATGTTGATAGTCAAAAGGTATTTAGTTGGTCCATTCTGGGCAACTGTAAAAACATGGCCGCTCCCGTACAAAGGCCTCAGTGCTGATCAGTGAAAATATACTTTGGACACCCCCAAACGCTGATTTGGAAACAATGTTCTCATCTTATATGTACCTTTTTTTATCCTTCCTGTCTGCAGGTAACTTCATGTATTTTATTGGATATTCAAAATGGCTGTTGTTATGCAGTCGGCTTGTAGCAGGTAAGCACACACACACACACACACACACACACACACACACACACACACACACACACACACAGTATGAATCAGCAGTTTCTCAGCACACTGACGTCGTGACTGGAGCTCCGCCCCCTCTGCTCTCAGGTGTGGGAGCAGGAGCCGGCTCCTCCATCTTTGGTTTCCTGACTCAGAGCACTCGGCCTCAGGAGCGTGCTGGTATCTTCGCCGCAATCATGGCGTGTCGACAAGCCGGCCTCCTTGTCGGTCAGTACCCCCACCCCCCCCACCCCCACCCCCCCTTCACCTCCCATCACCCCAACACAAAGAGAGGTGTCATTTCACCTCTCCACCTCAGACTATAGGATTCGGTGCTTTCATCTTTGATGTGCAGACGTTCAATAACACCGGGCGAGCGAGGTGGAGGCTGCTCCGTCCGTCCGTCTGTCTGCCTCGTCTCCACACTTCCTCCCTCAGTGTTTATTCCATTTCCCCTTAAAAGCGCCTCTTCCTGTCTCTCCAGGGCCGGCGTTCAACCTGTTCCTGCGGCTGTGTGATTTCAAACTGGGGCCCTTTGTTGTGAACAAGTATACGTCTCCTGGGGTAACGGCATCCAGATAATCAGTAATCTAAGGTTCTCCAGAAGCCTCATGAATACAAAAACAAGCCTCGCAAACGCTTCCTCTGCATTCTGCTCGTCTCCTGCCTCATATGTGTTTTCCCCTCCTCTCTCTGCTCCTCCGACTAAGAGGAATACAAAACACCTGCAGCGACGCTCAGGCCTGTAACAACCTGCATTGATCTATTTCCATCTTTGAGTCAAACACCTGTAGCACAAGTGTAACTTAGACGTAGCGGCGCTTTTCCCGCGCCCGCTTTCCTGTCCTCTGGTCATTTGAAACCGCATGCCCCGCTCTTGATTTCCCTCTGCAGGGTCAAACCCCCATCACATGTGTCTCCCAACGACAGCCCCCCGCAGGTGCTGATGTTAAGACTGTGTGTGCAGCTCTTCATGTGTGTGCTGTGGGTGCTGCTCCAGTGTGTGGTCCTGGCCCTGTACTGGGATCTGCCGCCCGTCAGCGCAGACGACGAGGCCGTCACCCTGGAGATGAAAGGTCAGGAGGTCGACGAGGACGAGGAGGAGGTGCCGCTGATGGCGTCCAACCCCGAGCCGTCGCCCACCTACAGGGCCGTCAGCTCCGAGCGCCGGGAGACCTCCGGCTCGTCGGACACGGAGTCGGAGCGAGGGGCCCCGGGGGCCCCGGGGGGCCCGGGGGGCTCCGGGGGGGCCAACCCTTTCAAAAACTTCAGCGCCAGCTCAGGTGAGACAGCGGCTCCTTAAAAACGTCTGTCCACAGCAATAACTGTCGGCCTCCTGCGGGTTCAGGTAGGAAGAGATGTCACTGCCAATGCACATGTTTCCAATCTGCTCTATTGATTTCCTCACACACACACACACACACACAAAGGGGACACTAACAAAGTACAAAGGACGTTAATCAATAGTGACACATAATTGCTGCTTGCATCCCATGTAAACCTTACATAGCACTAATGCGACAGGACACCTGACACGTGCACACAAACACACATGTACACACACACATTGACATAAATACAACAGACGCACACACACACACACACACACTCACACACACATCCAATAAATACACTTGCAATCGGATCCAGCATGCCACACAGAATTCCTCAGAGAGGTCTCAAGAATGGCAAGTGTGTCTGATTATGTTCGTCTATGTGTGTGTGTGTGTGTGTGTGTGTGTGTGTGTGTGTGTGTGTGTGTGTGTGTGTGTGTGTGTGTGTGTGTGTGTGTGTGTGCATGTGTCAGACCCTCATATCGATTCTCTCACTCTTTGAAGATGTGGCAGAGGGATGGGTAGCAGACTTCCTCCTGTATTGACTGGCTTTGCTGTGGTTGACTTGTGGATGAAATGGAGACAGAATCAGTAATGTGGCAACATCCTTCATATCGATTCGGTTTGGATTTTAAGAAAAAACTGAAAAATAAATCCTGAGGACATATATATATATATATTCCAGTACCACTATATATATATATATATATATATATATATATATATATATATATATACATGTATATATATAGCCCTATATATATATGTGTGCAGATCTGGCCTTCACAGTAATGTACACTGGTGTGTGTGTGTGTGTGTGTGTGTCATCGGCTGTGCTGTGTCTGGTTTACTCTTTGAATTATTGATCCGCTCTGACTATTTGTCTTTCACTGTGTTTCACTTGTCAGATATTTCTTCTTTGTTTTAAATGAAGCTACTACTTTAATACTCAATAATCCTACATTCACATGATATATACTTTCACGTATCTCTTTATTTTGACGTTTGCTATTTTGGATTACAAACATGTAAAAAGCATTTCCATTTTACTGGTCCAGGTTGTAAGATTGAGGGGAAATGGTAATTAAGTATAAATACATGAATGTATAATATCATGTAACTATACTGAGTGAGATGAGGGGAACACAGCTTCAACATACAACTTCATCACCATTTGTATCTAAATCCTGCACATTACACCTTTAATTTCTAAACATTGATGTGATTGTATGATATGATCCTCACTGTTTCTAAGTAACAGTGTGTTTTAGATAGATCTTTGTATAATATATACATTGTTACATTGAAAGGCTGGATGATAAAATCACAGTACAAGTTTTACAATTATCTATCAGCCATGGGTGTGATTTAAAGGGACATTCAACCAAATGTAGACACAATATTCGTTTTTTATTTTTCCAGCATTTTGTCCTTAATGACACCATCTGGTATCATCCAGTTTGAAATGTGTTGCCTTCTCTCAACGGGCAACAACAGTCTGCTCTTTATAGGAAACTCAGAATATATAGATATATATATAAGGACCTCTCTCTCGCTTTCTGCTGCATGTATTATATTCTTATTTCCAAGAAAGCGCAGTATTAAGCCACTTGTGTGGATCCAGTGAAAACGCACAAATAAGCCCTGCGAGCCTATGGAACAATGAATCCATGTGAATAATTTGACAAACAACAAACAGAGAGAACTGAGCCACATGCAGCAGATCACACACTCTCATATCAAACCGATCCAGCAGCCATCTGGCACATATCCTCCCAAATTTAGAGTGGGGCCCAGCTCATTCTCCCGCTCTCCAACTCCACATGGGATCTCTGTTCCAGGAAGAGCAGCTATATGAAAATGTGGAATATATTTAGAAATATGTACATTGTTTTAAAACTCCTCTCATTTTTACATTTTTTTTTTTATCTGGGACCAAACAGAAGCCGTTTCTGTTGTCCAGATTCAGAAATGTGATGAGAAGATCAAACTGGACCAAGCAGCCAGGATTAATGTGGCCTGCCTCCTCCAGCCCAAACATCCCCCTCAGATAATCCAAGCTCTCCCTCTCGCTCTCTCTCTCTCTCTCTCTCTCTCTCTCTCTTTCTCTCGCCTTAAACTTTTTTATCTGGTTGTAACTCGCCAGGTCGAAAACTTTCAATTTCACGTTACAGCTTGAGCTTGTTTTATGATTGTCTCTTTGGTTTCTCTGAGAGTTTTCACTATCCCCCCTCCCCCCTCTCTTCTCTCTCTGTCTGTGTGTCTGGTCATTGGCTCCTCAGAGTTCCTGAGAGAGGAGGTGGTCGTTCTCCTCACGGCTCAGTTCATCACTCTCTTCAATCAGACAGCGCTGGAGGTGAGGGCAGTTACCGTGGCGATCCATCAGCCTGAGTTTCCAAACATTTCACACAGCGTCTCACCGCTTCACCCGGGGCTGCATCCACACTGCAGCGAAACCTGGAGAGAGCTGCACTCTCCCAAGCAGGAGAGATTATCAGGCAGCTCCGTGTGCGTCGGGTTTAGTGGCATCTAGGGGCAATGCTGCATATTGCGGCTTATCACGGGTCGTCTCAGCCTTACCACTCAAACATACACTGTAGCTACCATTAGAATTCACAGGGTGTTTGGTCTGTTCATTCACTGTGCAAACACGGTGGTGCAAACATGGCCGCCTCATTAGAGAGAACCTGCTCCTGATGTAGATACAAAGGGCTCAGTCAAGAGCAATGTAAACAAGTACTCATGCATTCAGGTGATATCAGTATAATTGTTTTACATTCTATTTCTACCAATGTTTATATTTTACAGTCTGGACCTTTACAGGGACACACATGAGGCTGTAATAAGACCTCCACTGTAGGACTGGCCATAGTGGCCAAATGGTGGTACTGCAACTTGAATGTGTAAATGTATTTTTAGACATTATTCGTACACACAATTCATACATTCAAGTCATTATATGTTTATAAAAACACCTGTATGTATATTTTACATTCCATTTCTAGAATTACAAATGAAGAAAAAGTCACATCAGTCTTGCACACTGTACCTTTAACGCTTGAAATGAAAACAAGTCAAGATGATCGGTCTTCATGTTGTGGAGGTGACAAATGAAGAGACACAGACAGTCTATCATTCATTTTCACTCTGTAGTCAAGCAGAGCTTTTATTTTGAAACGCCTGAAACAGACAGACCTCTGATAAGAATCCCCTCGCCGCCTGAACCCACTGACCGTGTGACCATCTCTGTGGAAACCCTCAGACCATGGTGACTCCCCTGACGCAGCGCTACTTTGGCTTCGGCGAGCTGGGCAACAGCCTGATGTACAGCCTGTGCGGCGTGGAGGTCATCCTGGGCTTCTTCTTCGTGCGCTGGCTGAGCGGGCGGGTGGCGGACCGCGTGGTTCTGGCCGCGGGCCTGGTCATCTGCTGCGCCGCCTGTATCTGGTCCCTCGTCTTCCTCTGTGACCCTCGAGGTGCCAACCCATCACGGGGACAACACACAAACACAGACAGACCCACACATGACTGCCCTCTGAGCCAAATCCCCCCCCACCCCCTGTTCTCGTGCGACTGGCATCAATGCGCGTACATTGCAGAGCCGAGCGGAGCCATGTTGGTTCCGCACAGGCTGCAGCGGATGTGCTGCGTAAGTGATATCACTCGCAGATCACACAGGCAAACTGGATCCGCCGTGTTCTGGTCGGGGCCCGCGTCTGTTGCGGCGCATCACGTTTGTCACTGTGATTACATGTAACAGGTGCTGGAGCGGGGGAGCGCCTGAGTACATATGAACAGGATTACGTTAATCTCATTAGACAAAGATGCCATTTGTTAATGCATATCCTGCGTTTGTTTGTCACAGTGCAAACAGGCAGACAACACGAGCTCTCAGGCTGTGGACACCTGAAGAAAAGGGGAGACACGTTGGATTGCCTCAAATGCTTTTTGATTGCAGGATAATAGATTTTCAGCAGCCCACAGTCTGAGTGGGCTCCCACAGTCTGAGTGGGCTCCCACTCACACGGACATGTGCATGATGCAGAGCAGCTCAGAACAAAACTGCGGCGGCTGCCAGCTTGGCACTGCTGTGGCTTTCAGACAGAGATATGGCCGCCGGTGCTAAGCAGTTTGTGATAGGAATGTTGAAAAATGGAGAGAAGAGAGGCTCAAGCATGATCTGCCTTTAAAGGTCCAGTGTGTCAGATTTCAGTGGAATCATTTCCACTTCTGTCATCAGATTGAAATACAGAATGGATACCGAGATTAGGAATCGTTGTTTCCTATGATCCTAGAACGAGCTTTTTGTAGTCAAGTCAGGAGCAGGTCCTCACTATGGAGGCTGCCATGTTTGGACACACTAAATATATTCTGATGTCTTTTGGCAACTGCAACATGCAACTTCACCTCTAGTCGGCACTAAAGCCTACACACTGCACCTTTAAATTAGGGATCTGCTAGAGTGATACATGATATTTTACTAATTTATTTCTGTGGGGTAACTCAGTGGTTAGAGTATGCATTTCGAACCACATGAGGTTGAGGGTTCAATTCCCAGCCCCCTCCGTCCACCTTCACATGTTGGATCTGCTCAAAGAGGCGGCAGTAGTGCAGAACTTGTATTCTGATTTGATCCTGTTGGCGTGAGCTGTGAGGTGAGGACTATTCAGCTGCTCACTTCACCACTAGATGTCGCTGTCTTCTACACACCTGCACCTTCACACAAACATCACCACACGTGACAACAAAACGAGCCAGAACACGTGACAGCGTTTTACAGAGTGTATCTGTTTTAGAGGTGCGTTGGGTGTTGACATTAGCCGACACCCTGTGGTCCATGTGCCGCTGCCCTGATGTACAGTGTGTGATCCTGTCTCGGTGTCTCCATGGCTGACAGGTGGTTATGGATGGGAGCTGACAGCTTTCATCACCGCAGTGTTTCTGCAGCTGCTGGGACTTCCCTTCGTGGCCGTGTCTCAGGTGTCTCTGTTCTCCAAAGTGACCTCAGAGAAAACACAGGGTGGGTTCCTTGTCACCCTTTTTTTTTGCATCGATGCTGTTCACAATATGTGCAAATGGATGAGGGCGTATTGATGCCTGTTATTTATCCCCCGTTGTTGAAAGCAAGAATGACCTTTTTCCTGCCTTTGTGGTACGTGTCAAAGGTTTCAGCCAAGGAGTCAGACGCTCTATCGGGGGCCTGGCCACCATCTTGGGTCCGCTGTGGGCCGGGGGACTGACCAATCACCTGTACATCATGATGGGCATGATGCTCGCTCTCCTCATATTGATCACGGTGAGTAGGACACACGCCTTTGATACTGGAGGTCAGAGAAAAGTGAATTAAAGGGAAAGTGATTCTGAGGAGAAGATTGATCATCTGCTTTCGTCTCTGTACGTTAAACATAATGTAAAAGGGACAAAAATGTTATGAGGTAAAAATGAAAAATAAAAATAAATATAAAAGTCTAAATAAATAGATGAATGAGAACATGAGGCACAGTCATCTTTTGAAAAAAAAAAAGAGTTTTCATTTACCACCCAAAATGCAAAAACAATCCCGACCACTAATCACTAGACCTAAAAAGGAGGTCAACAAAAATATGAATACATTGAAAATCAAACAATAGACAAACAAACTCAGACCAAATGACACACGAGGTAACATCTTTATATCCAGCAGAGCAAACCAAATGAAAATGAAGACACTTTGAAACTATTAAACCAAACCCCCCCATCAGATGGCACCATATGGTTTATTCCACTTGGCAGCCTCTAGCATTTAGTTGTCCCCACCCCCTTTTCCACCCTTTGACACACCAGGAAGTACAGGTAACTCACACTCTGAAGAACAAACGATTTATACAAGAACAAAGAAAGGAAGCAAGACTAAAATGTGCACTGTTGATTATTAATGTGTGAATGGATGACTGTAAACAAGATGAACCTGTGTGTGTGTGTGTGTGTGTGTGTGTGTGTAGCAAACAGATGGATAACTAGTGGATGAATGTGGTTGGGGCCTTATACCCACAGACCACATGATCTCCTTCAGAGGTGAATGGCCACAGTTCAGCCTCAGGAGAGTAATTATACTTTCATTTGTTGTCTGGTCACAAAACAACACATTTTAATGACATGTGTGAATGAGGCCCTAACTTAAAGGTGCAGTGCGTAGGATTTGCTGACCTCTGGAGGTGGTGTCGCATGTTGTATCCATCACCTTTCTGAGCGTGCAGGAGAACCTATGGTCGACTTCAGTTGTCAGTCAAACTCAAAATATATTTAGTACGTCCACTTCTACTACTGTAAAAACATGGCGGCCCCCGTAGAGAGGACCCCCCCCCCCCCCCCGAGAGGCCCCCCCCCCCCCCCACCCCCGTCACTTCTCATGTAAATATACATTCATGGGTTTATTTAAGGGTCATGGGGGGAAAAAAATCAAACATTCAGATGGTTCACATGATGTATTCATAAGAATGTAAACAGTACAAATCGACAGCTCATCATGGAGCTGCTGCAGTGCAGATTGTTTTCATACAACTGCACAACAACAGATCGATGTCGTTTCCAAGTTATGACTCAAATGAAGCTCTGCTTCTGTTCAGGCTCCGTCAGAGGATTGCATTCGACAACACTTTCATACTTGAAACCATTTGGAACCATTCAAACTGCGGCTTAAGACAAAGAAGAAGAAAATCATTCGTCACAAACTGACAAACAGCTGCTCGGGGCTGTAACACACAGAGAACCCCTGCGCTCAGCACACGGCTCCGATGGCGTCGGCGTGTTCCCGGCTGCCCTCCATCCTTTGCGGCCGCTTCACGCCATACATTTTTTTTCTTCCGCAGGTTATGGCGGCGCTGTCCTACGAGCGACTGACCGAGCCCAGGACAGTGCAGAGCGCCCAGAGCTCTGACAGCGGAGGATAGAGGGGTTCTGACGGAGAGCGGGACAGATGGGAGACGGACAGAGAGAGAGAGATGGACAGAGAGAGAGATGGACAGAGAGAGAGATGGACAGAGAGAGAGACGACGTCCTTCAGTTCCCAGAGACGTTTGCAGCAGAGGAAACTCAGAGAGAGAGAGAGAGAAAGACCACAGGTACAATACCAGGTATTTAAAGGGACAGTGTGTAGGATTTAGTGGCATAGTTGAAGATTTTAGCTGAATATACTGGACCACTGTATAGAAACATGCTGGCACAAAATGGCAGCCGCTGTGGAGTGGCCCTGCTCCTGGTTTGAATATAAAGGAGTGTAAATCCACTGTGGTGAAAACAACATGACACACACTATTATTAAGTATCAGTATAATGCGATGTTGCATTGTAAAATACCGTCACCTATAATCTTACACACTGGACCTTTAAAGCTTTGCAAACTCACTGCTGTTTGATTCCCTTCAAAGCAGCAACATGAGACTATTGATCCCATTCTACACAAGGGGGCACCATTGCTCTCATATTGAATATTTACAGGCACAATTGAAGATGAAAGCCTTTATTTTTAAACTCAACTATTTATACTTGCTCTGCAGGTGTTGATGAAAAGATAAGAGAACTGGGTTTTTTAGTTTTTTTTTTTTTTGTAACCATGTGACCTGTGCTCCAAAATTTCCGTTTGTTTTCTTTCTTCTGTCTTCATTGCAAAAATGAGACATCTGACACAATGAGTGCAGGAGTGAGGCTGTCAAGATCTGAGCGGCTCCTCATCAGAGAGAGAGAGAGAGAGAGAGAGAGAGAGAGAGAGAGAGAGGGTCGAGGCTTTGAATCCGTGTTTGTGTGGTTTTTAGTTGTCGTGTCGGCGCAAACTCGTGTTGCCGCATTAAAACCAGTCTGATCTGGATCTGATGTCTCACATGCAAACCAGGAGCTCGGAGCAAATTCAAAGAATCGCTGGTAATGAGCCTTGGCTATCTCTTAAAGTTTAATTACCCATATTCATTATTCAGAATTCAAGGCGTGAGGAGTGTAGAGTCAGCCGTTCTTGCCCGTGTCCTCCTGTAGGCGGTGCTGTGCGCTACACGGACCAGAGGAGGAGGTGCGGGCTGTGAGCTACATCAAGGCTTTGCACATTCCCTTTGTAGTAACAAACAAGGATTCCAGCCAATCTTTGTTTTTGCATAATTGCAGATAAGGCTGCGTAACCTTTACGCTTCGCCACACTCAGCATGTGATGTTTTGGCTTCTCCAAAGGCCCGAAATGGAAAATTCTAATCTGAGCGACTCAAGGACATAATATATATAAGTACTTTCATGCCCCGATCAGCGTATTCAGGTGGCTCCTTGACATTTGCGGGAGATAACGGGGAGCAGGCAATCGGGTGGGGCCGGAATTCACCGTCTTTGAAGTAGCCGTGCTGTTTGGCAGCCCGACGCCTGACGCCTCCTCGTTTCTGCGTTGTTGTTGTTTTTTTGTTTTTTTTAAAGAAACCTGCAGTGAAACGCTCCCCCGTGACATTAAAGGTGCAGTGTGTAAAATCTGGTGACCTCTAGAGGTGAAGTGGCATCCATCACCTCGCCCTCACTTCAGACTTCAGATGTCATTTGGTCTGTCCATTTTTACGACTGTAAAAACATGGCGGCCTCCACAGAGAGGGACCCCACCCCCACTCCTCATGTAAATATACATTAATGGGCTTGTTTTAGAGTAATGGAGGAAAACTTCATTATAAATGGATCAAAATCTCAGTGTATAATTGTTTTGTAATATTTTTGGAAGTGACAAAAATGACCCGAGTCTTACACACTGCACCTTTTTAAGTGCAGCGTCAGAGTGAAGCTCAGGTGTGACAGTGATGATGCATGAAGAGATTCTTCCTCTAACAAATTAAAAGTTCAACTTGTGAGTGATGATTCGCTCATTTCACTGTGCTCAGGGCGACTACTGCTGCTTCAGTCTCCCTGCTCTTCGACACTGACTCTCTGTAATGACTTTATATCTATATACACTGTGCAGGCTGCAGCCTGGCTGTGGTTAAAGGTGCAGTGTGCAGGATTTGAAGAGAGACTGCTTGCATTTCTTATTCATCCTTTTGCTTTGATTTGTGTGTAGTCATCTGAAACCAGGGTTTCCCGTGTGTCCTCGGAATGAACCTTTACATCTGCATCAGAGTGGAGCCTCCTCTGTCGGGACGGCCATGTTTGTTTAATATTCCAAAAAGGATGATCGCCTTGAATTCTGTCCTTATGTGAAAACCACCAGTTTCTCTGAAACACTCTGGAGGAGACATGATGCAAGGCGTGTTTACTTGGCTGCAATATGTGTTTTCACCATTACGTACTGAACCTTTAATGCTGCTCAGCTTTCTTCTACAACCTTTGAGAGGCTGTGCATTGATCTTTACTCTGCAGTTTGACGTGAGCATTTCATATATGAATAAAACAAGAAGCACGTACACGTTGTCCTTTTTACTCCAGCAGTTCTTATTCTATTCTACTCGTGCTTTTAGTTGGTGTTTTTGTCTCGAGGGCACATTTCAAAACAGCAATTTTCTACTAGACTCATGAAGATAAGATAAGAAATAAAAGTACAAATAGATAAATGATGAGTTCTCAGCACAGCTGCTCTCCTCTTCTTACATCTGTCGTCCCATTCAAACTCAAATGTTGCTGAATCATGATTAGCTCCCAGGAGTTATATTGTATTCTGCATTCTTTTCAACCAAACCCCGCCCCCTCAGCCAATGTACAGCAGTGTCAATGAAATGTGCTAAATACAATCATTCATATTGAAGGTATTCCTCATTGTAAAAATTGGGTTGAGTTTGGGTGATGCTATTTGAGAAGTTCTGTGGGCAGCACCTTTAATCACACTACAATAACCTCTTGAATGTTTACATCAGGGGCGGGTCCTCTCTGTGGGGGCCGCCATGTTGCACCACACGTCACCTTGTATGATCAAACTGAGCTCACCCTATGAGAATGAATAATGAGGACTGTTGGGCCTGCTGGAGATGTGAGCCCTTGCTGGTAAAGTTATGATCAAACAAAAAATGTGTGTGTATGTATATATATATATATATATATATATATATATATGTGTGTGTGTGTGTGTGTGTGTGTGTGTATATATATAAATTCATATTTAAACCAAAACGTCGGCTCAGATGCACAACATCTTATGAAAATTTCAAGATACACCGAAGAACCATTTGATGTGGGAACCAGCGCTTATTTCAGGATGGAGTTTGTCACTATGGAGATGGTGTGTGGAGGAGAGGGAGAAGCCAAAGTAACGTTATGTAATGGAGGAGTGAAGAGGATGAGGTGGTAGTGCAGCTGATGAAGAGCTTCTGTGGAAGTATCCTCACCTGGTATTACGACAGGACTATAAATGGCTCCGTGTGCTTCTGAACTGTTTCCATAGAGGAACTCAACTCCAGGTGTTTGTTTCACTACCGAGGGAAAATATCAGAGCAGCGCTCAGTGTTGGGATTTTTACAGTGCAGTGCTTTTAGAGGTTATCGATACTATTTATACATTCATGAATGGACCGTTTCCCCTTATTTACATCCTCTTTTTTTGCACTCTTTTGACTTGTTTCAAATTATTCTATTGCTATTTTTTCTGTCATAATTTTTTCACATTATAAGTCTTGTAGCTGTATTTTAGCTTGTAGCTGGAGCTGATTTTATTCCTTTATTCCTCCGTAGCTCTTCAAGATTTATGCAAAGAAAACTGCATCCTAAATAAATGCTTTTATTATTATTATACATTATATATATAAGGAGTCAAGAATGACTCATCTGCACTCTCTGGCAATATGTTGTGTTAATTGTTCTAATCGGCCCTCATGCTCTTAAGTGTAGGTCAATCGCACAGTATCACATGCTGCATGAAGTCTACTTTCCAGATGTCATTTCTGTGTTTACAAACAGAAGCTGCTTTCATGAGGGCAGTTTCGTCGTTTCGAGCCCCGACATGGGACATTTGTACATTTCTGTGCTCCACATTGTCGATCATGGCATGAGCAGCATTCTCTCCTGAACAGAACTACGATCCTGCAGATGCACCTACCACTTCTCCTTCTGCAGAGGCAGGAAGCTGAACACGTGACCCTCAGGTAACACGGAGGCGCGGACACGGACCTGGATATGATGGAGGATTGGCACAAAGGATAGATGTTGTGTTTTTTTAATATCGATATTTTTAAAAACACCATCAGCCAAACGGAGAGAACCTGCGCTGCTGCAGTAGCAGGCTAACCAGATAGATCCGCTCCTGATCAAAGGCAGATCCAGCAGCGCAGTGGAAGCTGTTTTTCATTTTTATGTTCTGAAGCAAATTGACAGAGATAAAGGTAATTGGTTCTAAAGAGGAGAGCGGCGCTGGACTGGAGACCATGCATAACTGTGATGTTAGCGGCGGCGGAGGGGGCAGAGTGGAGTGCCCTCCTCCCTGATGGTATTAGCTGGACTGGGGATGGTTGTTAATGGCTCGTAGATGATAGATGAGTTATCGTCGGAAGGAAAATACCGAGTGGGGGAGGTGGGGCGAGGTGGGGGGGGGGGGGGGGGGGGGGGGGGGGTGGCTGGGGAGTCGGGGGGGCAAAACCAGGCCAAGCCCATGATTCACTTCTCCTCTCCCACCTCGCTCCCAGGATTTGTCCTTACAAATCATTTATTAAGAGGTTTTAATTCCGGAGGAATATATTTATCCAGGGTGTGATTGTATCTCCTCGCTCGCTCTGGAAATTCATTAAAAATAAAACTTTTAAAATAGATGTCACGGCGCTGGTCTCCTGCCAGCCTGCGCACCGAGATTTACACTCTCACCGTCATTGTTGCTGACTTAAGGCTCTGACTTCTGGATGTCATTGCGAGGGTGTGGCTCCGGTCCAATACTGTGTACGTGGGTGTGTGTGTGTGTGTGTGTGTGTGTGTGTGTGTGGGTGGGATTTAGAAGAAATGCATGTCTCCTTCACTCACACCCACAGTGAAGGGAAATTTGCGACCAATTATGAGAAAGTTTCTCTTGATCTAATTTGCAGTATTATGTGTGTCAGCAGGCGTAATTGGATGAGAGTTTGAATCTACACCTTATAGCAATATGAGGACGGGCGACTAATGAGCTGACAGGGGAGAGAGAGAGAGAGAGAGAGAGTTGATGGGGGAGTGGAAGTGGAGGGAGAGAGCGAGAAAGAGAGATAGAGAGAGGGGGGGCAGTCAGTGTGAGCTCATTGCTATTGATGAATACAAATCACAATTCTTCATGTCTCTCTCTCTCTCTCGCTCTCTCTCGCCTGCCCGCCCTCCCCCCGGAGCGGTTGAGGATCCACAGACAGTGAGGGGCCCCTGGGAAGGCAAATGATTTGATTTATCACATGTGACTCCAGCAGAGCTCAGGGCTGTGTGCTGTACAGTCACTCAGGTACAGTAGCTTCCCTGTGCATCTCTGCACACATACAGCTGCTATCCCTGTGTGTGTGTGTGTGTGTGTGTGTGTGTGTGTGTGTGTGTGTGTGTGTGTGTGTGTGTGTGTGTGTGTGTGTGTGTGTGTGTGTGTGTGTGATGCGTGGCTGCCGTCGCCTTGCATACTCTTAATCCCCTGCCTCCGCCCACGCCAACCTTCCACCCTCGCACTCATATAGTGAAATGAAAGCCTTTGGGACGTACATGAGTTGGAGGCTGCCTCGCTCATTGATTAGAGCCTATTGTAATAATGGCGATGGAAATATATTCAGATCATTATCAGGCTCATTTAGGAATGCTTGTGCAGACCTGGTTTAGGGAGGGAGAGAGAGAGAGACAGTGTGTGTGTGTGTGTGAGAGAGTTTTATTTTTATCTCCAGCAGCAGAGAGCCTTGGAGCTGACAGTAAATTTGCTCATCAACCACTTTTGTTCCACTGTGAGGTAGAAATGATCCAATACTTCACGCTCAGGCCCTCTGAAGGTGGCATTACTCAGCAAAGCTCCGTGCGCCGCCGAGCCAGAATAACAGGGCGCTGGAGCGAACGCCTCGTTTTTCTGCCGGTCGGTGCGGAGCTGTCCGTCCCGCTGCCCGAGCAAAGTCAGGAGAAAAGAGAGAGCGCTGTTATTATTTACTGATGTTTGGAAAGCGGTGCAGCCCTGTGACCCTTTGCAGTTTTAACGCTCATCCTACCTGGTTTATCTGCAGAAATTGTTTTTTATCATCGGTCACATGTGGTTGTATATGAGTTTAAATGATTGACTTAACCTATGTTGTTTGTTTTTTTTTCATTATATTACATGTTGGATATTTCAAAGTAGGTCCACGGCTTTTTCAAAATAAAAGCCTCGCAATTCAGCCTCGCAAGCCTCAGAAGATGTGATAACACAAGCCTGAAAAGCTGCAGGATACAGTCCTAAAGCTTAAGTCAGATGGTATCAGGGAGCTCAAGACCATCCACCAGCCCGTGCTCCTTGGTAAACAGAGGCTCTGGTGGCCCAGCCCAGGCAGCGACTCAGCGCATTCCTCCCTTTCCCCATGTGAGAAAAAGGGTTCCGACCACAACAGAAGCTTCGGGAACCGTAGAACACTGTGGCCAGTGTTGCTGGATCGGGGAAAGATCTCTGATCTGAAAAGGGGCGGAGTTAGATGGTTGTGATGAAATGAATGAAACATACACTGATGCAAAAGTCATATGGGGCTGGGTGTAACTCAGTGGTGGAGCATGTGCTTTGTATGCATGAGGTAGTTGGTTCAATTCCCAGATTCTCCATCCGCCCGTTGCTTTGGATGAAAGCAAGGTGCCTTGTATGCATGAGGTTGTGGGTTCAATTCCCAGCTTCTCCATCCCATTTCTTCAGATAAAAGCATGTGCCTTGTATGCATGAGGTAGTTGGTTCAATTCCCAGCCTCTCCATCTGCCCGTTGATTTGGATGAAAGCACGTGCCTTGTATGCATGAGGTGGTGGGTGCAATTTCCGGATCCTCCATCCACCCGTTGCTTCGGATTAAAGCACGTGCCTCGTATGCATGAGGTTGTGGGTTCAACTCCCGGATTCTCCATCCATCCTCAGCATGGCTCCTGATAAGCGCTTGCTAGTTGAAATGTCCCCGACAAACACCAGCTGTTGTTGTATGCGTTCACTTTGTCGACACATTTAAAGAGGGAGTGATTATTTGACTGTGGAAACCCATGTATCAACCCCGCTGACTGAAAACCACTGCCCCCTGCAGGCAGAACACGAGGTCGCCCACGTGTTGAGTTCTGATCCAAACATTGAGCCCACTCATCTCTGCGTGTCCCTTGACCCCTGAGGACACATGTGCCATATGGGCAGCTGGTCACCGCTTATATTCGCCGATGCAGTCAGAGCATCGCAGAATGAGGAGGCATGAACGAGGGACCGGGTGTAAACAAGTAAACAACTGATCCTTCCGTCTCACGTCAC
>JAFBJT010111960.1:77350-88704 GCA_016785325.1 Chascanopsetta lugubris | reverse complement strand
CCCCCCCCCCCCCCCCCCCCCCCCCCACACACACACACACACACACACCCACCACCTCATTGTGCTTCAATATCTCGATCACAGACCCTGAGCTCATCTCATAATGCACTTTGAAAATCACTCTGACAAAGAACCAGAAGCCGGACCTCCTCTGCCGGCACACACCGGTAAGCCGGAGATGTTTGGGGCAGATACGAGGCCCGTGCGTTCCTGTCGGCATGGAAAACATCTCGGCGGCTGGACGGCCGATGCTTATTTCCAGCCCGGTATCACATGTGCACATCTGTGCTGATGTAGCAGGGAAACTAAAGCAGGTTAACTCGGGGCCCCGGCTCCGTAAAAGCCCAGGGAGGTCAGGCATTAAAGGAGCCTCTCCCGGGCTCCCACTCCCTCTTTGGATCGCGCACAAATGGACGGGCAGTAAACTTAAGGTGACTTTACGGCGCTAACAGCAGAGGAGTGGACCCCAGCCGGGGGTTTTGGTTTCACCCTCCTCCCCCTCCTCCTCCTCCTCGTGTCTGTGATGTTCTCTGACTCACAGGGTTTGAGCAGCGCGAGGAACCAGCAGATGACCGGGACGGAGCGGCGGGTCGTCCGCTCAGTGAGGCCGCGGTGACAAATACGTTGGCAGAGGTTTACATGAGGTTCTCTGGCACCGAGGCCCGCCGGCTCCTTCCACGCCGGCGAGAGCAGATGTTGGCTTTAGAGCATCAGAGTTCTGCGTTGAGCGGCAGATTTAGCGGTGTTTGATGTGAGCCCCGAGGCGTAGCTCATTTCCAAGGTCTCGCACCAAATCATATACATACCTTTTATTCACACGGTGAAGACTCTCATTACGTGAAATGAAGAGTGTCAGATACGGGGGAAGCTATTAAGGACGAGCAGTGAGCCCAGTGCTCCTGTCGTAATTGGAGACACTGGTGCCGAGATGAGCTTATATATATCTATCTATACATGTGTATGTATATTTATATTTATATAAATGACTCATGCCACAGCAAACACTGGCCTTGCTGTTTTCATGCTGGTGGCCCTCAGGGTCCTTCAGCTGTAGTCCCCCAACTGTGATTCATACATAATCAGGAGTGGAACATACATTCACTGGAACACACTCAAAGAGCTGCAGTGGATGGATCGTTAAAGGTTCAATGCAACAAGAAAATCAACAGGTTATGTATATATATATATATATATATATATATATATATATATATTAGCCATCAATATTTTTGTCACTTCATAAAAACATCAAAACCAGCTGTGAATGAAGACATAATTAAACCCTGACACACTACATTTACTAAATTCATTCATGATTTATTGATGATTTTATTACAGCACATGATTATTTCATAGTTACACTGTTGTTTTTACGAGTGAAATAACCATATGACTGGAGAATGTTGACATCAGGTGACGGTTCCTTCTACGGAGGCGGCCATGTTGTAATACCGTGTTCCCACAGTGGCCCAGAATGGTGAAGGTAAACACAGTGGCTTGCTTGTAGGGAGAGGGTGAGATGAGAGATATTACCTGCAATGTGCAAACTCACCACTAGAGGCCACTAAATCCCATGTACACTCTGCTCTTTAGTGACAATTAAAGATGCATAGACCCACTTTATCATCCTAGTACACAGATCTAATACAGCTCAGTTTGACTATTACATTTCAGGTATTCATTATTGGCTGCTGACATTTATGCTTTCAACTAAAGATATTAAAAATCATTTGCTGAGAAATTGATTAAACAAAAAATTGAAAACTCAATCCAATGTTAAAAGAGTTCCTGGATCTTCCCTTTACATGAAATACACTGAATGTTAACTGCATTGCAGATCTCTGTGTTCAGACCCAACAATCTCTTCATTTCACCCCATTTGAATAGAGTGAATAGGGAATTATAATGTATTCATGGCCTTGACTTTACTGTCTAATCTCCATGACCTCTCTGAGTGTGGCTATTCCAGCGTTCACACAGTTACACAGCGCATTTATCTGCACAATATCTTTCCCCCTCTAAGATCCATTAATGATTCTCTCAGAAATCAGTCGAATGCGGAAACACAGCCGGCTCACAATGTGCAGAGGGCTCCTGGATCTGCTCCCTGCTGCAGTCCGATTTAATGGGTTCTTCTCTGACCCAAATCAAACCCTTGCTCCAAGTTTCACGCTAATGCACATGGGAGGTTTCTGTGTCATTCTGCTCATAAACAGACAAACAAACAAACAAACAACAAATGGACAGGGTTAAAGCATATAGCCTGTTTGGTGAAGGTCCATGACCACACGTCCCCTCATCACAGTGAACTATGAGTACTGTACTTTACTTGACTCAGTCTCACACACACACACACACACACACACATCGTCGTCCTGCTGCTGTTAGCACTCAGTGGGGCAGCGAATGTGTGTTAATCCACTGCTAAAAATAATCCTCAGCATAAGCACAATTTACTCCTGCTTAAGTAACGGTGATGTGTGAATGTGCTGAGCCTCTTCTAACCAGGCTGAGTGACAGGATGTGATGTGTGGAAACACTGGACATCAAATAGGTTTCGTTTCTCTGACACTTCACCTTAAACTCACCACAGACTGGTGCACGAGGACAGGGTCTCTCCCAGTGGACAGTCGTGGTACTGCAGTTATTAATTAAGAGAAAATCAAATGACCCCTGGGAGGTCAATTACGATGATATTCACGGGAAGGGGGTGTTGTGTGTTTTTTGTTTTGGTCGTCTAATTAAGCAGACTAAAGATTTAAAGGGGCAGTTAGTAAGATTTGCATGGAATTATTCCCATTTCTGCCAGAATAAATGGAATTAAAAGTCATTTGACTGATATAATCACCTTAATGTACAAACTCTCCTCATTACCCCAGTTCTAGAGTAGAGTAGAATATGATATGATAGAATAGAGTAGGCTCGTACACGTGTGGAGGGGAGGGCTCGGGTGAACAACATTCGGCTCCAACATGCAATGTAAACACTAAATCCTTCACACTGTGCCTTTAAGGATTAGTTTAAACTCCTGAACCCATTTCTTTGACATTCTGCGGAAGGGCGGAGCTCGACCCGGCAAAGAACCCATTATGTCCTGGAGAGGATCCAGTTCTAAAAGGGCAGATCCAGGACTTTCTCACGGAGACAAAGGTATAAACCATAACCATCACCATCCAAGCTCCCAACACTAAAATATGCCTCGTATGAATATAGATCTAATTATGTTTGTGAAGTATTTCAACATATTTTAATTCAGGCATGTTTATATTATAATAATATTTAGCCCCACACAAACTCAGCCCAGGCTCTGCTTAACACCGATCACCGTTCAATCATCAGTCATTTAATATGAATCTGCCTCCGATGGTTCCGTCATTGATTTAAACGACAGCATTAAGAGCTCATCAGCCCACGCATTTTAATTGGAAGCAGCAAGGCGATGATTATTTTTTACTCCTCGTGTCTGAGGTTTATTTTTTATTGCCACTGAGCCTCACACACGAGTAATGATGAAATCTTTGACTTTTTATGTTGCCCCGCCTCCACGGGGAGGTCAGAGGTCACAGTCAAGGATTCAGTGTTTTGCATTGGGCTCCTCTGGTGGATGGGGGGGGTTCCTTGTGTGACTGATGATTTATGTAGAAACATGGCGAAGTCATCTGTAGGTGTTAACAATGATTGCAATGTGATATTCATTTTTAAGATGAGGACACACAATCAGCATCTGTGGTGTAAAACAATTTTCACATTGACTGAGATATTCCGGCTCTCGTTTCAGGAGCGTGCACAGTTTTCTAATCAGCCCACTTTCATCAGGGGCTCGTGGAGTTGGTGCAAACTATGTTAATGAGTCACAATGAGCAGAGGATCCAGCAGCATGGCTGCAATCAGCACCCACTTTCATTACTGCATGTTAGAAAATAATAGGAAGCCACAGCAATGGAAGAAAACATGACAACTGTGACTCAGCACTGGGGGGAAAAGAGAAAAAAAATTAAACTCTCCCTTCTAATTAAATCAAGTGCGCCCTTCACTTCCCTAAACCTCCATGTCTGGTGGTGATGGCTCGGCAGCTGCTGGAAACTTGCGTGAGGCCCGTTATGAAATAATGTAATGTATGAGATTAAACTCTGCTCTCCACAGCCCGAGATGGAAATCACTAGAGGAAACACTGCGGTTTGTTCAGACGATCAATTTATGTCTGACCCCGTGACTGACATTTGCTGACTCATTTGAATGCAAAAAACCTTATAAACAATTTAATATTCTTGTTTTCACTCTAAAGGAAGGAAACTCGACAGAGGCGCGGGGTATTTTATTCATCATTATGCATCTTTAACATTTTAAAAGGTCTCCTGTGTTAGATGCCACTTATATAGGCAGGAGAATAATCTATAATGATGATACATTTTTACTGCCCTTGAATAAACCCTTTATAATTACATCTCGAAGACTGCCATTTTGTACCACCCTGTTTTTACAGTGGCCCAGAATGGACAAGCCTGACACTTTTACCGTCATACCAGCAGTCACAGAGCCCCTGATGACATCACTATGACATCATCAGAGCTCATTTAGCAGATTTAGTCTCTGAGATGACATCACCAACACAATACTTTCCTAGATTTGGTCTTCCATGTGACATCACTATGACATCATTGGAGTTATTTTCTTGAACTTCGTCCTTCAGGGGACATCACTATGACATCATCAGGGTTATTTTTTCCAGACTTTGTCCCTGAGATGACATCACTGTGACATCAGCATAATGCAATTCCTATATTTGGTCATCACTATGACATCATCAGGGTTATTTTTTCCAGACTTTGTCCCTGAGATGACATCACTGTGACATCAGTATAATGAAATTCCCGTCGCACTATGACATCATCAGGCTGACTTTACCAGACTCGGTCCTCCACTTTATTGTAAACGACAAACAAACAAAAATCAATGATCCTGCGGAGCAGCAGCAGACATTATACGGCCTGTATAATGTAGAGGAATAACTTTATACGCTGTATTGGATTGACTCCTCAAGCTGACCAACAAAAATCAATAGAGCACCACATAATTATTACATATGGAGGAAAAGTAAACCGTTTTCTTATGGTTTTATTATCATCTACTTGAAAAAACAAACAAACATCCACTATATTTCTCCAACCTTAGAAAACATCTGTGGTGTGCTGTTCTCTTCCCATTTGTTCGGGAACAGCCTATAATATTTTTCTTCGGAAAAGAGGAGGAACGACCGGAACATCTGTCACATATACTTCCTATAAACAACTCAGCTCCAACAGTGTCATTAATTTGATTATGTTCATATATTAAGTAGGTGCTTTGGCACATTGCTAATTGGAATGAAGTCTTATTACAGGTAAGCAGATTAAGTGTCAGGCATTGTGGTTAAAGACTTTCAGAGAAGTGAGTGGATTAGTCACTTGACCTTGGAGGAGAAGTCGGCAGCTGTGAGCTGGAACAAAGAACAAGGAAGGAAATTATGAATATATTACTTATTCTATATACATGTATTCAAATTGACCTCAAGCTTAAAGCTTTGTATTCAGACGGTGGTTGTCTGAGTGTCTGTTAAAATATTAGGGGATTGTTTTTACAATTCCATTTAGTAAATCTTTTTTTTCTTTTTTTATCCAAATCTACACACATCCGGGAATTGAACTCACAACCTCCTGCATTCGAAATGCATGACCTAGCCCTTTTACTGTAATGTACAAATTAATGTCTTCATTACTCGTGAACCGCCCCATTGTCTTCACATCCGCAGCAGGACCTCTCACTGGAGGCGGCCATGTTTGTGCATGTTAGGAAGAGATGGTGAAGGTGGAGGGTAACGAACTGTGATATGTCACTTCACCACTAGATGTCACTAGATCCTACACTAAATCATCTATAACAGAAACACAGTCATGATGACGCGTGTTCATCAACATGAAAGCCAACAGAGCACCAGTAAAGGCTGATTCCTTAAAATACCAGTAAACTGAAGTGAGGCGGGACATGTTTAAAACAAAGTACACGGGCTGTTTTCAAACATGGAGCTCCCCTGTGGACCACAACACACACACATTCATCTCAATCAAATGCTTCTGCTTTGACTTCAGGCTGTATATATTTTGTTCGTTTTGTTATTTTGTGGGTGGGGGTGGGGGGGAATGAAATTCAAATTTTCATTAGCATAGCAAAAATCTCATTTACATATTTTGGCAAAGTCGGCTTTCAAGTTTAATGTGTTGGTTTATTTCGCTGCAGCTGGCGCTTCAGTCTGAACACTGTTTACCGCTCCGCTCGCCTGCACCCAGCCCAACGTGCAAATAGAGCCACAAAGCTCTGTCTGTGTTCGCTGAGACCGGATTCCGTCGCTGTCGTCTGGAAATGGCCAGGTTTCCTCCCCCTGCAACTCTTGCAGGATGTGTCGTTCTGCCGAGGGGACGCGTCCACGCGTCCGTCCCCGTCTCTGGGCGTCTCGGTCCTCTCTCGCCACTCTCCGTTATCCTCACAAATCTCCCCCCCGTGCGCTAACAAGCCGCCGTGCTCGGTGAGCGAACAGACGGAGCTCAGGGGGGACGAGGAGGATCAGAGAGAGACTCGCGGCTCTCGGGTTGGTGCGTGGGGGAGACTCGCATCTACAGCTGGGGCTCAATTAGTGTCCGTTTTGACTAATTAAGGACATTCTGCCCGAATCAGTGGTGCAAAAAAACGAACGTTGTTTGTCAAATCACACGCTGCATCCGGCTCGCCGCCCCCTGGGGCGGGTTGGAGGCCCTGCTACTGTACCGCCGCTCCGCCTCCACCGCCTCTTCACGGCGAGAGGAGCTCCACCTCCCCGGGGGGGGGGGTTGTTTCTATAGCTCCTATTTTTTTCCAGCTTGTTTACACAGAATGTGAGAGCGAGGTGCAGCTTTAGGAACAAATTAGGAAAAAGGGACGAGTACATACTTGACGAGTACACACCACCCCCCTGACGTGGGACGCCTGTTCCCGCGTGACATGGAGATTCCAGCGGCACTCTAAAGCCCGGCTGAAGGCGTGGAAGTGGACCTCTCTGCATATTGTGCTAACAATGTGCGGCGGGGTATAAGCTTGGCACCGCGTATAAATCCTAAAGGACTGGAGGAAGAGAGTCACAGTCACAGGCATTTACAGTGTGAAAGTGCCCTGGCTGGTGTGTGAAGTTAACACTTTGTAGTCCGATGTGTGTTAAATTGCTCCCGCGGAGAGAATGGGGGACTGTCAATCTCTGCACACCATCTGCGTGCGGTATTAATTTCCCCGACAAGACGACGCTCCTCCGGCAGAAGGGTCAGACTTCTCCAAAATGATCTGTCAACCCCTTCATCCCCTGTCGCACTCTTATCAATGCCGCACACTTCCCTCTCCACTGTTGCCATGGCGACCGTTTGGCAGGGATGAGCGCTATCAAAAGCGCGGTGGAGTTTTAGCAAGGACTCCACACTTCCACACTTACCTCTGTTATGTTGCTCTAATCCCCCTGTGTTTGATCTCCTTTTGATTGAGACATTAAACCCGGGGGGAATGGAAGGATGTAGCTCGCGCTCCTGTTCGAGTGGACGAGGCGGCGATCCTCCGCGGACCGATCCCGTGGTCAGGCGGCGCTGCTCTCTTCCCGCAAACTGATAGGACCTCATTATCTGCAGTGTGCAGATATGGGAAGCTCCTCGCAGCCAGGAGCAAGGCTTTCTTCAGCTCCTCACTATCTCTGCAGAATTCTGCTTCAACAACAACACTCCTCTTCCTCCTGTCAAAGTCTGACTTGAAAGGATTCTGTGGACTTTTGATAAAAGTCTGGCTTCGGTGTGATTCAGGGCGTTTTCACGTTTGAAAGTTGTTTACGATACTAGGATTGATTGGGTTGGTGTTGGTTTTTGGAGTTTTAGCCTGACATATGTGCACAGCTTGTTGACATTTCAGCATGTAGTGCTGAGACTGCGCGTCCGTGGACGTCAACTGGCGGCTCACCGGCCTCGTCCGGTCCACGGAATATTACTGGATTCAGGAATAGCCAAGTGAGGAGTAACGATGGACATTGCTGGTTGCAATCGGACCGGTCGAACCCGGAGGTAGCTGAAAATAACCCCCCCCCCCCCCAAGTGGCTTATTGCAGTACAGGTGACATGAGTCTGTTACCACTTACAAAGGCTGAAAAAAATGAGGGAAATCTGGAAGGAAAATGAATATATTAAAAAAATAATAACATATTATGGGGCATGCAATATTAGTATTGTGTGGTTACACTATGAACCACAGGCGGAGCAGCAGCTGTGTGAGGCTGCACTTATCTGAGCCGCCCTGTTCCTATGAATACTGTGGCAATGCCAACACGCTATTACGCAAATTGTGCCCCGTAGCCCTTCATTGAATTGTTTGAATTCTGTGTGAGTCAATGAAATGAAGTGAAATATGAATAAAGCTGACATGTCTGCAGCTTATTAGAAATGATACTGAGAGGAACTTTTATCGGCTCTGATGCGAAAACATTTCCCGCTAAGTGTCAGAACTCCCGAGTAAAGCAGATGGATTTAAAGTTACACTTGAAGATTCATTCCCCCTTTTCACATAAAAGGGAAACTTTCAGCTGTCACATTTTGTCAGAGCGGGAGTTTTGATTCCTTCTTTCTTCTCTCTCTCTCTCTCTCTCTGTCACTCTCTCTCCTGTGGCACCACCTTGATGCAAACGTCCTATGTCTGGATCAGAGGAGGAGGCTCAGGAGCCTGAGATTATAAAAACTGTTAAGTCTTTTAATGTTAATAAAACCCACAGTCAGGGCCACTCCACAGTTGAGGCCTGACAGACTGAAGACGGCAGTGATGTTCATATAATAGTAAAAGAGCCAGATTGTCCCATTCAGCTTTAATGTGCTTCCTGTTTGACCTGTAAATGTGCAACAACACTATAAACGCCAGAGACTGTGTCCTCACTCTCTGTGGATTCATAGCCCCCCCTCAGGAGACAGACCATGACCTCACCCCTGAGTCCGACCTTGTTCGGTCCCTGGTCCTCGGGGGGCCACCGTCTCACTCAGACTCAGCCCGGGTCCGGGCGCACAGCCGCCTGTACCCGTGGCACACAGCCTCAGCGAGCAGACGCACAGAGGTGACTCAGTGTGGCGGAATGACTTTACCCCCGAGAGTGGCGTCACGATAAGAAGCGCTAACTCTGTAGATACCTGGGGACCAGAGTGTCCCCACAAGTACAGTCAGCTGGAAACTGTGTTTGAGTGATGTGCAGCTTAAAGACTCTCGAAGTGACTGTGATTCCAGTCTGTGGTTCTGAGGAGAGTTCAAGTTACATCCTTGAGTTCAATTTGAATATCATTGCAATCCATCTATTATACATGTATGTTTCACTTACAGTCATGAGCCTTAACTGGCACTAGACATAAATATATCATATGGACTCTTCTGATTATTACATTCAAAATTGTAAATGGTTTTTATAGTGAAAGGAGCCACATACGTCCTTCCCTGTCATTCAATGGGTTGTATGGGTTTGTATGTATGTGTGAGGTGTTTCTAGTTAACAGTCTTAATAATTCTGGGCAGAGGGGGGCGCTATGTATCACAGAGAACTCTCTTGGAGTCCAGCTTTCCAAAAAATGTTACCCTTCGTTTCGTTGTCACGGGAAAACACACGACTGATTGAGACCACAACTGTAGTTTGACCATTTTTACAACAGTTTTATAGACATCCATATCCACCCATGAACCAATCAACATCAGTGTCTGAATGATCTGTTGTTCTCCTGGACCACGTAACTTTGCACTGAATGAAGGGTTGTTATATGTAGCTGTGTATTTTCTACTCTGCCGTATTGGGCTGTTTCACCACCATTACAGCCCGGCATGGAGATAGAGTCTTCTCTCTCTCCGTACCGCATCCGTCCCCAGACTCAGTGTGAGGCGGTGATGAGAAGATGTGCTTGACTACATCCCGCAAATATTTCCTCTCTCTCTCTCTCTCTCTCTCTCGCTCCTTCTCCTTCATCCTGCGCCCCGTAGCCCTCTGCGAGAGGCATCAAGATCGCTGACAGATGGTTGAAACGCAGCGAGAGACGGAGGAGGGAGAAGGAAAAAAAACAAAAAGAACCCAGGGAAACGAGCTCTGGCTGTACACTGTATGGAAGTGTTTGTGCCGCGCGTGGATCCTCGTCTGGTTTAATTTAGTTGAATTTCCATATTACTCACATTAAAGCTGAATGGAGCTCTGAGTCCTGAATATTCATCCTGCTGGATGCATGCTCCAGCAGCTTCCACCACAGCGGCTTCACACGTTCACTTTCACCTGTCACTGTAACGCTAATGACTGACAATTAATGTTTAGGGGGGAGTGTGATGCAACATGACACACACAAACACGCACACACACACACACACACCCACACACACAGGGTGGACGGCATGCGGCTCAGGTTTAATCAGGGGATGCGATGGTGGACGGATCATCATGCACAGACATGTCTCCTGCAGCCGTTTATCAGACGCAGGTGTAAAAAGTTGACTGTGTGACTTGTTGTGAATATGCTGCAGTTTATATTATGGGCTGCATGATGAATAGCTGGTGTCAGGTGTTACCATAGGGATGATTACTTGAAAGCAGGCGAGGCAGTATAAGCATTTGGGATTTCGAGCCGACCCATCAAACGCTTGGCAGGCCATTTATTTCAAATATACAGGTAGTTCCAGGCAATAAGAGTCTGCCTGTTTGTGTGTGTGTGTGTGTGTGTGTGTGTGTGTGTGTGTGTGTGTGTGTGTGCGCGCGCATGTGTGTGTGTGTGTGTGTGTCTGAGTGATGGACAAAAAGAGATCACGCTGCACCTCAGTCAAACAGCCTTTTCCCATTTAATTACAAACACTGACACGTTTCGCCGCCGCCGCTGCCGCCGCTGACCCCGCTAAGGGGACGGGACAGCGCGACATACTGCCGCCTCCGCTGCCGTCCTCCTCGCGAACGGCAAGGAAGTGTTTTGGTTTCCTTGTCTCTCCTCATCCATCCCAGCCAACTGTAAAAGCCGGGCGCATGTAGAGGAGAGTCCCCGGGAGGGCCGGCAGCCCGGCCTTGTTTCCAACACGCCCCACAGGCCACAACAAAAGGGGCTCTGAAAACAACCTCTCAAACTTTGACTGGCAGCCCGCTGGTGCGAGTCGCCCCGACGCTTCACACAGATACTTTGCAGATTTAGAGAGATAGGAGTTAAGCCCAGGATCCACCAATCCCCCTTTGGTCTCCAGTCTCTTTTCTTTGCCAATTTGGGACATCTGCTCTGATGCCCCCCCCCCCCCCCCCCCCCCCCCCCCCCCCCCCCCCCCCCCCC
>JAFBJT010111960.1:67075-77342 GCA_016785325.1 Chascanopsetta lugubris | reverse complement strand
CGCCCTGAGCCCCCCCCCCCCCCCCCACTCCGCCCCCTGCCCCACTCCCTTCCCTTCACTCCGTTTACTGAAAAGCCTAAAGTCTGCCTCTTCCCTTCTCCTTCCTCACCCCTATAGTGGGGATTTGTGATTCAAACTGGGCTGAGGGACCTAAACCCTTCTATCTCATCAGCAAACATACAAATGCATAATCTGCTCTTTCATCGCAGCCCATTCACATGCATGCTAATGATCCGAGCCGGGCCCCTCTTTTCAACCCCCCCCCCCCCCCCCCCCCCCCCCCCCCCCCCCCCCCCCGCTTTTTACCCCCCCCCCCCCCCCCCCCGCGCCTTCCGCCGCCCAGCTTTGAAACCCACCCCCGGCGGTGTGACGTCGGCCCCTGCTCGGCCCGGATGCTGTTAGATTTATTTTACGCCGCGCAACAACAGACAGTGTCACGGTGTTTGATGGTTTGTCGCCTCGTGGCGACATGACAGCTCCGTCATCGCCTCCGAGCGGAACGCGCACGTTTGCCAGCCTCAGCTGTGAGGTGTCAAACCCTCACCTGAGCACAGTCACGGTAACAGCCACCAATTAAAGAACAGCTTGAGAGTTAAGGACGCCGGCTCATTTGTTTTCTCGCTGGAGGTTCAATGTGGAGGATTAATCACTCTGCCGTCGCACCGAGGCAAACGCTGTGATTGGAGACAGAGGCTGGGGAAACTCAGCCCGGACTTGCAATTCAAGTTCCACTCCATTCTCTCCCCCGTCTCACGCCTGTACTGTCCTGTCAGTGCGGATGAAAGGCCTCTGTCCGTCACCGTGTTTATATGAAGCTAGGGAAAATCCATTAACTGGGTTAATCTGACAGAAGCTGAACATTCGAAATATATGTCAGTATGTTAATCAGAGTGAAATTGTACTAAATCGAATTCCTCACAGTGGGACTAATACACGCTGATAATGTGACTGGAAGCCAAGTTACTCCTGCACCTTGTCAGTCACACCTCACTGATGTACTGTATCAGCAGAGCTGAGCCTCGAGCTTTGAAGCAAAAAAAACAACACTGTGGCCAGACGGTGGTACTGCAGCTTACGTCCCAAAAGTGTTTTCCTTATGAGATAACGTTTGGAGAATATGTCGGTGGATATTTTCTCATTCAGGTTCATCAACAACTGTAGTTTTTTCGAGCTTAAAAATTTATTGTTGCATATCATTAAATAACATTTGCTGACATGATAATGGATGGTATCAGGCCCATGGGTCTGTAGAGGACACTCCTGCTCCGTGGGCTCTGAAATGCATTGGTATGACTTTTCCATGTTTCGTGTGTGATTGAGCAGTTTTCACAGGAAAGAGTGTGGCGACACCTCCGGCTCTGTATCCACATCTATTAATAAATCCATGTCGCACTCTCTGACTTTGACCAGGCAGTTGTGAATGGCATTTAAAGCCAATGTACAGTTTAGACTGCGGTGTCATCGGCATGCAGTTACCACTGTTATCTGGAAAGGCTTATCAATTCACTTGATTGATTCACCGTAGTTTAATTGTAGCTCGCTGGATTGTTTGGTTTGTGATGTAATGAGTGGAAAAGGTAAAGGTCCAAAGCTGGCATATCGCCACCTAGTGTATGAGAGTTGAATGCTCGATAAACTGATTTCCCTTCTTGTGTGCCGGGGGCAAGGACAGTGGTATAATCAAATGATCAACCTGCATCCATATCACTGTAACAAGTCGTCCACATTCACTTTCTTATGGCACAGCTGTCTCTGAATGCACATTGAGCTGTTATGAAAGCCAAGTCTGTGCCGTCTGAGCAGCTGACCCGCCCTGAACACGTCATCGATCAGAGTGGTGTTCTGACTGATGTCTCCACACACAGGGAACAGAACATGGAGGCTCCAGCAGCCACGTACACGGTGGAGATGTTGCTGGTTCCAGCCATGAAATATGCTGTGACACCACTGGGCCTGCAGCTAAAACAACACAGATTCAAACCAACAGGCCTCAGCCATTTATCCCCAATTCTTCCTCGTCCTTCCATTTCCTCCTCCTCCTCCTCCTCTCCTCCCTTTTGCCCCTTTTTCCTCCTCCTGACCTCATTTGCTGCTCTGTCCGGGCACATTCTCCTCAAACATCCGTGCATTCACTGGCTGCTGCCCGGCCCAAAGATCAGCAGCACAGGAGGAATGGTGCACAGTGTATTAGTGGTGGTGTGGAGTGGATTGGAGTGGGTGGGTTAGCAGCAGCAGCAGCAGCAGCAGTAGCAGCAGCAGCACTGAGAGGCTGCATTTGTGATGCACTGCGTCTCGTCCTTCAAACCCAACAGGGTAGCGACACTCGTTAATCAATGGTCAGGGCTTCAGAGGCTGTTTAATGGATGACGCAGCACGGATCGAGCCACGGATCCGGGCAGAGGTGGAGAAGCCTTAGAAAGTGCACTGTCATGCTAATCATGGGTTTCTGCAACACCGGGGGCTTTTATGAGGGAAGCGAGAGGAGGCGTTTTGTCTGTGTGTGTGTGTGTGTGTGAGTGCGCACGTGCGCGTGTGTGTGTGCTCACAAGGTTGTTTCCGCGTTGAAGCTTTTTTAATTAAATGTGAAAAAAAATCATTTGAGGGGAAAATTGAGTATTTGAGTAATGAGATGTTTGTAGCCGCTCATTTCTATTTTTCATCCGACGTTATGTCACAGCACAGATTACAGTTGCACTCACAAGCTGCTGCTGCTGCTGCTAACGCGTTCCCATGCAGCACAATACTTGAAAACCAGGGTTAAGGGAGTATTGGATTATCTTTAACAAGATTACAATAATCTGGTTAGCAGAAACGCTAAATGTAATCCATTCATTTAAATTTAAAAAGAAAGAAAAAAAAACGGTGCCATAACTTCATGGCTTTCATCTGAAATGTAGATTTATTAGCGAAAAGGGGGAAATTCCATGTGACTTTTATACAGGTTGTTAATTTCCGATTAGTCCGACCAAAGGGAAAATGGAATTAATGTGATTGGTACATGAATCATATATGACGTACATCTGTGTGCATTAGGAGATTATCTCCACTGGTCAGAAGTCACACTAACATCTGGATTCTGTCTCTCGTGTGATTGGATACAATCAGCGGCCACTTCCTGGTCACATGACTGAGCAGGAGAAGCAGATTTGAATCAGCTATTAATAAGAATAATTGTTGATGGAGGCTTAACACCGTGGTAATCGCACCAATTTCCCTCTTAAGCTCTAATCCGTGATGTCATTGATCTTAATGGGTCTTGGTGTGAGAATATACATGAACATATGATGTGTCCTTCTCATATTATCGTGTAAAACGAAAGCATTTTACTTCACAGCACATGTATAAGACCGCGATCCACCGAGTGGCGAAAGCACCCACATGCCCNNNNCCCCCCCCCCCCCCCCCCCCCCCCCCCACACACACACACACACACACACCCTGCTCCCCCACATGGAGAATGGGATGATGACACTTGGTCTGTTCACCAAAGTAAATCCACATGTCAAACTAGAGCTGCTGTGGATTTGTCTCTTATATTCACCTATCACCACGCGGGTCACTCAGAGTTCACATCCTGCCCGTCACTCACTCTATAACAACCCACATTCTGCTTTTGGGGACATTCGGGCAACATCTGCTGTTTTTTTCCGAAGTAGCCGACTTTATGCTGATGTCAATCTTTTTGTCTGAGGCCGGAGGAGGAACAGAAGAAGTGCTGCCTCACTGCCTGAAGTGGCTCGTGTCTCTCTGCTGTCTGGGAGGGAGGAGGTTGTTTCTTTTTTTTTTTTGGCAGATTCCAAACAAATACTCCAAAGTTTTGTAGGTATATAGGAGACAACCGGAGTTCTCTTTTTGGCAGCATACAGCACATCATAAAGTGCTCTGTGGGTTTAGCAGTTAAAAGGTGCGGGACTTATGCAGATCTATAGCAGCAGAATAAAAAAAAAAATTAGGAATCATTTAAGATTTCAAACCGTATGTGTTTTGCTTATGTAAGAATGATTTTTTCTAGCTACATCAATGTGGATCCTCCACCATGGAGGCAGCCATGTTGCCTCTGTAATAGGCCTTCAGGGAGATATCCTTTCATTTCTGTCCCTCTTGAACCAAACACCATTATAGATTCTCTTTAATATTTATAAGGCAACATAAGGTGGGTGGGGTGGGGTGGGGGGGGGGGGGGGTTTTGGGGGGTTTTTTATAAGGCAACATAAGGTGGGTGGGGTGGGGGGGGGGGGGGGGGGGTGTTTTGGGGGATTTGAATGGGTCGCCCTCACAGCAGAGGGTTGTTGGTCGGATCCCAGTCTTGGTAAACACTGCACATGGACGCACTGTATGAATATTTGTGTTAACTCATTTCAGGAGGTTTATCTATAATTGAAAATCTGTAACCGAATGAAGATACATTTCCATTTGATATCTTGCTTGTTGATGAGATCATCATCATGTATCTTTAATACGTATGCATAAATCTAGAGAGTAGTATATTCAATAATACATAGTATCTTAACAACATGGGATTACTGAAGTTATATCAAAGCTGATTTAAGTTAAGAGCTTCCCTGGACTGTCATATACTGTACACACATAATGCTTCAGCAGCACTGCAGCAGCTCTGTGTGCGCGTGTGTGTGTGTGTGTGCGTGTGCGTGCGCACCGTTTCCCCCATTTGCTGCCTTCACATCATAACGCTCAGCCAGTTTAATTAAAACAGAACCCGTTTTACATAAAAATCGTTGCTGAAAAGACTTTGATTTCCATTTGTGCAGAGATGCAGAAATTTCTCCACCGAGCCGGAGAGAGAGAGAGAGAGAGAGTCAGTCAGCAGCAGCAGTGAGGAGTGTCTAAAGAAAAGAGCCTGATGTTTTCTGTGTCTCTCCTCGCAGTTTGAGCTCGGAGCTGCATGCACCTCACAATGAAGAGGGTGGGTTTTCCATTGATGAGCCGGTGCAGGCGGCTTCAGCGGCGGCACCGGCAAATCACCCCTCTGTTAAAAGACCCTGATGCGTAGCAAACTCTCCTGCCAAGCCTCCTCGCTCCAAATCTGCCTGCTTGCAGACCCCCTGTAATTGGAGGCATTAAACTTGCTTTGGACAGGATGGCAAATGAGAGCTTTGAGTCTGGAAGAGCTGTGACTGGTGCATTCAGCAGGGCTACACAAGTAGCTGCGGCTAAATCGTACAAATCGCCGCCAATCCTGCAGATCTGTGCACCAGCATCCGCGCGCGCGTGTGTGTGTGTGTGTGTGTGTGTGTGCAGGTCCTGGCCTGGTGTTTGTGTGTGATTATGAACATGTGGTATAAAGGCGGAGCTGCCGTTAATCTGGCGGTAATCGTTCGGGATCACTCTGGCGTTGTGTAGGGGAGGGGGGGGGGGGGTTAACGGTGAGTCCTCCGACTGGTCACCGACGGCAACCAACGGCCATGAAATCAGAACTGTCCGTCATCCGCCAACGCCCCCCCCGATCCTCCCTCCACCGGGCACGCTCATTAAAATCCCTGCCGCCGCTGATTCCTTCATCACTTAATAGTCTGTGGTACCATAAATGAGAAACCTTCCCTTAGGTCTGCTGCCATTTTGCATCATCTTTGAATCCGCCGCAGCGGAGCCATGGGGCTGCAGCTCGGGCAGAGAAGGCGGGGCGCTGAGCGTGGTCGGTCTGTGGCCAAGCTGGAAACGCTTCAAGTGTGCGCTGATAAACAGGATGCAAATCCTCTCCCCGACACGGTGTCAGATCTCAGGCCGGAATGGGGGGAAAAAAACGAATGGCGAACATGTGAGAAAACGAGCGAGCGCACTTCGGAATAACTTCCGACAAAGCGGCTTTGGGGGCTGGAGGCCGCGGTGGCGTGCTGGTTTGTATGCGCGCTCCTTCTCCTCCTGCAAGGTCGAGCCTCTCCACACATCTTATTTCTTGCTCCGGGGGAAAGAGCAGCTCCAGTGGCACAGCGTTTTAAAAAAAATTTTTTATCTGCGATCTGCCAGCCGCAGCTTCGACACACATGATGAATGTCGCGCCGCCAGAGTCGCCCGGCCGAACGCCGCCGCGCGGCTCAATGTTTGTGCGTTGGTGTGCTTGGCGTTGACCCGGAGACGTGATTAAAGAACATGTAGAAAACACAACACTCCGGCAGCATCACACAGCTGAGGCTGGTCACAGATGGTGAAGTACGAATCCTCGTTTCCTCTCTCTCTCTCTCTCTCTCTCCCTCGCTCTCCTCGCTCAGCGGAACAAGGAGGTGACAGCTTCACTCTTCCGCATCACTATGGAGAGAGGATTCCGGGGGTTGTGTCCCAATTCAAACTCAACAACACTGACATTTGGTGTGATGCCAGATTAACTCTGCTTCCTTGAAGCTTGTCAAGCAGCCGTAGCGGCAGCGGCCGGCGCTGAAATCCCCAGCACGGTCCCATGGTCTCGCTAATTGGCGAGCGGCCTTTGATTCCTCTCAAATCCTAATGAGTCCGTCCACAGCCGCCGTGATATTCCGAGTGAGGTGGTAAAACACACTCGCGCTTCATCCCGCGGCCCGACGAGCAGAGACCTGGAACCTCAGCCTGGTGAACCCGCCGAGAAATCAAAGAGAATGCCAGACGTCCATTTAATAATTTATTTGCATATGATTATCGTAAAAATACTGAAAGAGAGAAATGCTTATTTTTGTTCTAGTTTTCTGGCATTTTTGTTTTTTTGTCTCGTTTTTACAATCTAATACAGCTTGAATTGCACAGTCTGCCCTAACAGACACCATGGTTCGTTTGAATCTTCTTTCTTCGTGACATATAGTTTCAGATATGTAAATGACCAGTTCCGCTGCACGTGTTTGCTCCTCCACCACCAACAAACAAACAAGCATATAAACGAGGGCTGTGGAGGCCGAGGTGGAGTGGCAGAGTGGTAGATGCTGAGCAGGTTGGTCTAATAGAAATATAGTATTATACACAGGCAGTCGTTTTAAATAGAGAACTGCGCTGACAGCTGGCGTGCTGACCACAACACGCGTCGTGTGGTGAGACCGACCAGTGACTGACTTCTTTTAACATCGACGTTTGTAGGTCGGGTCAATACTCAGGTCGCGTGGACCGTGACCTTTTTGAATTCTGGCTGATCTGCAACATGTTCGCCAAAGTAAAAACGTACGACAACAGCACGACCACGGGCACTTTTCATTAAGGAACCAAAAAATGCCGAACAGCGATCTCTCGTCTCCTCCTCGTCCATCGTTATTGTTTTCTTCTTTTTTTTTTTTTCTTTAAAGGTCTGAGCGGAAAGTCTGGACTCCCTCATTCATTGTCTGTCTGAATTGTTCATGTGTGGAAAACCAAAACAATAATAACAATAATATTAAAAAAAGCCCCAGTGCTCGTAAAAAAACCACCTCTCTGCGTTAATCGATAATAACTTAGCATTCAAAACAATGCCTGTATGAGTCAAACGAGATTAAGAAAACATGGACGTTAAAGGTCCATATACAGCAAGATGCCACCAAAGCAACAGTTAACTGGTGTTTGTATTATTCTCATGAAGACGCTTCCACTTTGGCATGCACACGTCATGTCCCGCACAGTGTCGGTGACGGCTCCTCGAACTCGGAGAGAGAGAGACTCAGATGCTCTGTACACGTTTTCGCAACATCTCCCCGTACATGTGGAAGACGAGTGTTTAAGAGGAAGCGGATGAAAAGGAAGAATTGTTCTTGTTTTTAAAAAAACAAACAAAAAAACAACAACAAAAGAAAGTCAAAGAAAAATCAGTGGGTTGGGTTTTCAGTGGTTCTCAGTTTTCAAGTTTGCTTGATCTTGGCACCGTTGAATCGTCCACGCACTGAATCCTATCGCCCGCGTGGGGCTCGCTCGCCCGCGTGGGGCTCGCCCGCCCGCCCGCCCTCCCTCGCTCAGAGGTGGAAGAGAGAGAAAGAGAGAGCGAGAGAGAGAGAGGAAGGGACTGATTCCCAACCAGCAGAAAACACATGCAGACATGCAAACACAACCTGAGAGAGGGCGGGGCAACAGGAAGTTTGGCCTTATGTAAATAGTCACAAATCCACAAAGTATGAGCACACACACACACACACACACACTGCAATGGAACGTTCTTGACATTAAATCTCCAGTCGGGCAGAAGAAAGAAAGAAAAAAAAAGAAAAGGAAAAAAAAAAGGAAACATCTTTAGAAGCGGGTCCTCGCTCTCTGCTGCTTCCTCCACCTTATCTTCTTCTTCTTCTTCTTCTTCTTCTTCTCCTTCATTATTTTACATCAGGCTCTTTTTGCACCAGAGTTTCTAGGTAGTTTCTCCCGCGTCCTGCCTTGGCCGCGACGCTCCTCGGCCACCGCCGCCGCCATCGCCGCCGTTCACACTCTGATGGGGAGCGTCTGGCTCATCTGCTGCCGAACGATTTCCTGACTGCCGTCCGGACTCTTCCTGTTGTGTCCTGGCAGCGTTCCTCCGAGCCGCAGCAGGTCCCTGCCAAGGCAAAGGCGCACGGGTCAACAGCAGGTTCACAGCCACTTAAAAGTGAAGATACAGCTCATTATTACTGTGCTAAGTGCCCCCATTGAATGTGGATAAAGCCCCAATCCATCTCGCTGACAGCCCGGCTGTGTTCTGCATAGCCTGTGTACCTGAGAGCCGCCGCCGGTTGTAAACAATGAAGCGCAGCTCGCCGAGACTCTGAAGGGGCGAGCGAAAAAAAACAGCCCATTCATCACATTTTAATATATTTCTCTCTGTGTCGCCTCGGTGTCCTTTGTTCCTCGGCCGGTGTCCTTGTGTCTAAGGCCCCGGTGGCTGTAGATCCTCCACAGATAGATCCGCCACATCTCATACCCCCCCCCCCCCCCCCCCCCCCCCCCCCCCCCCCCCCCCCCCCCCCCCCCGCCGCACATCTCCTTCCCCCCCCCCCCCCTTATCTGGCCCAGCATCGGAGAGGAGTCGCCGCCTCGGACGCACACGGAAACACTCGCTGAATCATGCTCTGACAAAATGATCCTCTCTCCCGCCTCCTGCCGCCGCTCTGCCTCTCTCGCCCTCTCTTGTTGTTGCATACAGATGAGGCTATAAATTAATCATTGGCATGTCATCCGCACGCAGCGATACGTAGCATAACGCACGCACACAAACACACACACACACACACCCCTCTCCTATTCGCCCATCACAGCATCGGGCGCGCCCTCCCCTCATGCATTAAAAAGCTCATTAGCAACCTAATTAAACACATTCCTCTCTTTTAGCTTCTCCTCAATCTCCCTTATTACTCACACTTCATCACGGACTGCTTTTCCACATCAGCAGCTCTGGCCTCTGTCTGTCCTATCACCTATATCCCACAATGCGGCCAAGTATAGGGGAATTAAAGCGAGGTCAGCCGCTACATTTCCACACACAATTAGCTTCGCCGAGCCCAAATCCTGGCATTGCGCGCGCCCTTGGGGCCCTCGGCGCTAAGACTGGAGCACAGGGCCAGAGAGCTGGCACCGGGGCTGCGCTGTGCATGTGTGAGTCCTGTGGTCTGTGCCCGACACTGAGGGCGAGCCGCGGCGCGCGGGGGGGGGGGGGGGGGGGGGGAGTGTGTGTGTATGTGGGGGGGGGGGGGGGGGGGGGATGTGCGCTTGATTTATTATACATCCGCGCAGAGTCTGAGGGACGGAGCATCCGGCAGCGGCACTAATCGTAGCGTTGACAAAACAAACGCATTGGGGGAAAATGGCTGAGAACGTTTGGAGCCGTTGTGATAAACAACAAAGTCAGAGAGGCGTGTGATGGTAACCTATGAATAAATCAACGTGCGCCGTGTCGGTGAAATAGAGGAAGACGCGCGCGTGTGTGTGTGTGTGTGTGCGGCAGCTCCAGTCTCCTTCCCGCTTCAAACATGAAACAGACCACATCCAAAACAAAGCAGAACCGATGGGTGTGAATGTTAGGATGGGTCTCTTTTGACTGGTCCACTTTATTATTATTTTTTTTCCAATTCTTTTTAGCCGTGACGTCTTATTCAAACGGCCCCGAGCCTCAAACGCTGCACGTCTCCGTCCTCAGCTTCGCAGCAGGAGGCCGTTTCACACCAGGTGAGACAGAGGAGAGTGCTGAGTCATCCTTTCTTGTGTTTGTGCTCATTATGGTGATGTCACCATAGAAGGAACCTCGCAGAGCCATTACATCACCAATACTGATACTGGTCCCCCCCCAGTGACAACGGCTCTGACTTATACTGATCCCTCCCCAGTGACACCACCCTGCCCTCAAGAGACCACTCGAGCCATCCAA
>JAFBJT010111960.1:42522-52953 GCA_016785325.1 Chascanopsetta lugubris | reverse complement strand
TTATTTGTTATCCCTCCTCACTGTGCTTGAACAATGCATAAACACTATATTCACATATTCTGTATTCAATATACTAACTAATCATCTACTGTTTGTGAGCATTTCAATCCCACACTATTGTGAAAAATAAAATAAAAAATGTACATAATTATATTGCCAAACCAGATATAATTATATCAAACCTATACACTGCTGACTTGTCTGTTTGACACTATAAAAACACTATATGTACCACAACCATCGTGTAACATGGTAGAAACAACTTATTCAAATCCAAAACAGTTTCTTAAAACAGGTGCTTTTGACTTACGTAGCTTTCTCCTTGGTGCAGATGGAACCTTTCGTGTCCACGGGCGAGCTGGGGTTGAAGACCTTCTCGGTCAGATCAATGAAGGTATGGTTCCTGTAGCGGATTGCCAGGCGCTTTGCCTTGAACAGAATGCAGGTCTTCCCATTGTAAGACACGCTCAGGGGCCCATAGGGGCCCATCACGGACTGGAGCAGCTTCCTCTTGCTGGGAGACATCCCTGGATGGTGCCAGTTAAAAGGCTGCAGACACACAGAGGCAAGAATTCAAGACAAGGTAAACAAAGAACCTGCGGTATTCTGTCGGGTTTCATATTCTGTGTCCGCCCTCTAGCGGGAGATGACATTTGTATTCAGGCAAGTTGTGCTCCACTTAAGAGGGACGCTCCAAAGGGGGTGGCCCAGAAAGATCTGTTTTTCATCATAAAAGAGCCGTGGTTCCCAGAAAAAGGGATTTCAACACAAAGGAAGGGTCCGGGGGGGGGGGGATTCCTAAAAAACATCAACTTCATAATTATTCTCAGTTGTAAAGCACGATATTCAAATTTCAGCCTTGGTTACGTCACCAGTGCGAGAAAAGCCCCTGGGAGCCTCTGTTGTGAACTCATTAAATGAATATCCTCGGGGGACAATCACCTGCAACATGCAACTTCATCACTACATGTTACTAAATCCCACACGATGGACATTAAGTCTGTCAGAGGAGAAAAACTAGGACGCAGCGATAGAGATCATATTCAGGTTATCCTCTTCCTCTGAGCACAGGACAGTATGTTGTCATTTCAGTTCAGATCCATCTTATACAACACGCATCAGTACAATCTGTGTGAATCACCAGCAGCTCATGACGTATATTGCACAAAACTGATCCAAAGCTCTTTGTACCCTTTCCAATTTGTCATCTGATCATAAAATCTAAGTTACTCAACAACGTCAACGCGTCGAGCGGCGCTGAGGCTTCAAACCAGCGAAACGCACACATGACGGACTCTGTTTGTGCTGTGCCGACAGAAACCGCCTCCTCCTGCTTTTAATCTCTTCTCCCAGAGGACACATCTCATCGGAGGGCATTTTGGGCTAATCCAGCACTATTTTACAAGACATGTAAACTAGCAGTCACGCTGGTTATGAAATGATTATTGCTCTTTATTCATTCATCTGTTCGCGGATGAATGATTGGAAATTTGAGCTTATCGTATGTGGGATTTTCGAGCGCCGCGCGGCGGTTTACGAGACGCTTCTGCACGGAATCAGTTAATCCATATGACACATGTAACCCTGCCCGGACACGTCAGCTGATGCGGCATATGGTTTCAGTGAATTACACTCAGAGTGCTCCTGTGTACGTGTGGGTGGATGTGAGGATGGTTCAGCTCCGGTGAATGTGAAACCAACAATATTTCCACATCCAAGGTCAAGCAGAGTGGATGAGAGCACGGTTTTGTTTGCTGGCATCCCAGTATGTGTGCGCGTGTGTGTGTGTGAGTGTGTGAGAGAGTCGACAGAGCAGCGAGAGCAGAGCGAGTGTGTGTGTGTGTGTGTGTGTGTACCTGCAGTATTCTCCTGAGTGGGTTTTCATCTTCAGGCGTCAAAATAACCTCTTCACTATCTAATCCGTACCCACCATCTTGACCTGAAAACACACACACACACGCACAACATGTAAGATTACATCAGTACACATATTAAGATGATTACAATGCCACACCACAGATTGCAGCCTAATCATAAAAGTTCACACCACAGACACACAAAGAGCCAGCGCAGAGAGATACTGAGTGCACCTCCGCGCTCCGGCTCTATTTCCAGTGCGTTTGCGTCATTGCAGTGACTCATCAGCAGTTTATTTCACAGCTACGTTACTATTGTTCACTGTTTACAAATACTGCTCATCCTGTTCCAGAAACATATGATTTCCCATCCATATAATCTAGAGGAATGTCTCGGTCGGGCTTTTTTTTATTTCCCCCCCTTTTTCGTCAGAGAGCATAAATATAGTAACTGCGCATCTGAATTGACACGGAGGTGTATCTCTCAACACACACACACACACACACACACACACACACTTCAGACTCTCCTTGTATTACAATGTGGCAAAGATGTCTCCAGCATTGGGAGTGAGATGCACTTGTCAGGACTTTCTATCCATCCCACACATCAGCATCAGAACAGGCATGGCAGCTTTGATTGAATCAGGTCTCGCGTCGCCTTGGATTTGTTACTTACTTGCTGTGACTCTTGTTGCTTGTTTGGGATTCTCTTTGCTGCGGAAACAAAGACAGAGAAGACACAATGAGGTCTTGTGATCGTCAGATGAAGGCAACTGTTTGAGGAGACTCTCGCATTTTTTTTTTCTTCATAACGCTCCAGAATGCTTATTTGGCATTTTCCATTCAGCAGCACAATTAATTGCGTAATGACGCAGTTGCAAAGCACACTCGAAAAATAACAGCTTCACACGATTAGTCTGCATCTGTTCCTCATGCACCACATTTTCTATGACAGTTTACAGCCGTTAGCAACCCACCCATCCCATAAATGTGCTTTTTTTTATGTCCGCCATGCTCATTTCTTAGTGGGTAAAGCAAGTGTAGAATCAGCGTGATTTGGACATACAACGCATTCCATGCCAGTGACCCTAAAATCTCTACTGCAGATAAACCAGGTAGGATGAAGACAAGGTTCCCTTCCTTCACTCTGCACCATAGATTGTTTGTCAAATCTACTGTGCAGACGCACAATAGAAATATATTATAGAACTGTTGGAGGACTCACTGGTTTCACAGCATCAACACAGGCCAAACAATCAGTCAGACAGGCAGGTTTAGAACCGGCACTGCTTTATTCTGCTTTTACACAAGCATACATCACACACTGTAAAAAGTATTTACTGGCACCGACGCAGATCAAAAATATACCACCAACACCAAACTGCAAACTAATTGAGGTTTTATGACTTTTCAGCAACCAAGGGCAACCGTCATTTTCTTTCCCTTTCTCTATAGTGACAGATCACTCACAAGCAACACAGCATCCAGGGGTTCAGGCACATTTGTGACTTCAAACATGACTCACCGCAAAGGAGAAAAGTAGAAAAGTAACCCCATCTATTGGTATCGTCAAAGTAAATAACCTTTCTACAGGGTCTACTAATGATAAAGAACACACGTGAAAGCAGCTATTTTGATACGTGTATTTCCATGCCAAGCTCTGCAATGAACTCGCACTATTTCAACGTTGACTTTTCATTTCTGTTATTGTCTTACTGATATACATTGGCTGAATAAATCTTCATCATCACCAAACACTGAGAATCATTATGAAATCGGATTTACATCTCTGAACAAACACAAACCTTGTAACCTACGCAGTTAAAATGTCTGCAGTGTGGCTTAAGGTCAATACATATGCCGCAAGAACAAAGAACTTTGTTCTTGCTCCCAGGGCTACAAGAGCAAAATGATGCCATTTTGCTCTTGCAGCCCTGGTTTGGGAGTTCTTGCAGCTTGTTCTTGAACAGGTCATCTGGGTCAGAACCTTGCTCTTGTTCCCGTGTCAGACAGCTGTTGTGTGATTGGTCAGACATGTGTTCTTGTTCTTGAGAAGTATGTGATGTCCTGGCCAGAAAGAACTTTGTTCTTGTTCTTGCAGCCCAGGGAGCAAGAACAACGTTCTCTGTTCTTGTGGAGTATGTATTGAGCTTAAGTGTGTAGAGTGTGTATGTGCCAATGGCTCCTTGTACTTTCCAAAGATAAGCAGACTGGGGTGAAGGTTAACTGAAGATTCCTAATTGTCTCTCCATCTGTCTGTCTGTCTGTCTGTCTGTCTCTGTCTGTGTGACTGCAAATGTTTGTTTGTCTGTGTTTGTTTGCCCAGTGATGCGATGGATGGATGGATGGACCAATGGTTCACTGTATACGCCAATGGATGGATGGATGGATGAATGGATGGATTAATAGACCGATCAAATTATCTGGCAACTGAGCACATCCAACTATTCCACGTTTCTATAGTGTTTGTTTCAATGAGTATTTATAATTGTGCACATGTCAGCGTAAATACATATATTTTCATTTGGACGCCCCCAGATGTGAACCATCATTGCCTCTTCCTGCCCTCCTCTCTCTCTCTCTCTCTCTCTCTCTCTCGCTCTCTCTCTCTCTTCTCATTTCCAGACCATTCATCTGCTGAATTTCATGAGAAGGTCTCACAGTCACTGAGCCGACTCGGTGTCTCCGTCCAGAGGAACTCGGCCTTTGTGCTTTTGCCAAACGGCCGACCTGTGATGCGGGACTGACCTACATCGGTGCATAGGGAGACAGGGGACAAAGAGTTTCCTCTCCCTTCACATGTTTGCCCTGCCTGTCCTACTCTCAGTCTAACGAAAACCCTGCAAAGCCTGGGACTTCTTCGAGCTAATCCTGATCCTTTTAACCGTCTAATCAAAGACCTAATGCGGCAGCAATGGGCTTAGGGAGCGGCGCTGACATGGTCAGTTTTCCTTGTTGGGATGGGACGGTCCACCCTTCGCTACCACTGTGTCATCTGACCCAGCCTGTCCTCAGTGATCATCTGGTCTGACTTGCTAATCTCCACACAATAGCCAGTCATAATGGGCTTGACCAAGGTAAACCTCCCTAAGATCTGTGGGAGTGGGCGCAACAAACACCATCCACCTTGAACAGTCACGTTACCAGGCATCACTTCAGTCTGTTTACCACTCGGATTTTGACATTTTGAAAGAACTTGATGAATTACTGCCACGTCTACGGGGACTGTTATTTTATTTCTTTTTTTGCTCCTTAGAGAAATCTTAGAAGACAAAGACGCCTTCATGAATATTTATACTATGTTTAACCTCTGTCGTCATGCACCGCTCACACTATGTTTTTCTCAGCTCGTGACCCAGACAGTAGTTACCCAGACTTGTCCTACATTCTGCTAAGCTAATTCATCAATCAAGACCAACTGTAACCTTCCTTCTGTCATAGCCAGGGAGAGGAAGTGGTGTTTCAAGGCTTTTAATTGGCCCACAGCTCCCAGATACTGCTCTGTGACCCATTTTTTTTTTTTTTTCAGATTTAATGAACAACGCTTTCCCTCAACCTATTCGGACATTTCTCAAATTTCAGTCGTCGGTCGGTTGGGTGACGCAACAACAGGTTAACCAGAGGTGAGCCGATTCCACTCGTGACTACCAAATAAGGTAACAGGTCTAGTTTCCGTTTGCACTGGAAGTCACACCACAATAACAGACAGACCTAATGCCAGCAGCCTGGAGCAATCGTCTGCCCGTCTGGTGCTGTTTGCACCTGGGCAATATTGTTTAGTTTAGTGCCAGATGGATTAGGATTAGCAGTAAATGCAGGGCCAGGTCCACCGGCGCCCAAATATGGGCGAGTTGTAGTCCCTGAACAAGATGAAGAGATTAAGGCATGATGTCAGAGCCCGCGGCATTCTGGACGGCTCAAGTGCTAATTGACAGATTTGAACTGACCTCTGGAATCGTGACTTGGTGAGCCGCCGTCCACTGGACGTGAACTTTGACCATGACCAAAATACAGCAATTGAGTTAACTTCCACCGACCAGAGGTTATTTGTGACATCTGTGCATGGTCTTCTAGGACACATAGGACAATGTAGACGTCTACTCCCTTTGTTTTTCAGGCTAGTGTTTGTGCTGTGTAAAACAGCTGTTCCTTCATGGAATGAGCAAAAGGAGAGAAGATGATATCACAAATACAATGGATAAAACTCTTATTGTATGAGCTCTTGGTGTCCGACATAACGTGTACAGAAACATTTATTTTCCTATTTCATACCTGTGGAGTAACCAGGTGTCTTTATTCACTTGATAATTCACTTGAAATGAGTTCCGGATAGAGATGACACTGCTGCCCTCCGCTGTCTGTGGACTGACATCAACAGGAAGACACCAAGATCATGCCCTGTTTACAAGCAGCGCTGATTCCCAGATTCCAAGTGTGTGTGTGTGTGTGTGTGTGTGTGTGTGTGTGTGTGTGTGTGTGTGTGTGTGTGTGTGTGTGTGTATGTGCGTGCGCAAACTTCAGCATCAACATAATGATTGGCTTAGTTGGAAGCTCTCGAGGTGCATGCGCGTTTGAGAGTGAGCCCATGTCCGTTAACTTGCTTGAATGTGATCACCACATGTTCTGTCCCATGAGTAACAAAAACATTTATATTTGCACGCATGTTTGTAAAGACCTGCCAAACGCCTTATTCCTTTGGCAGCCAGCCGTGGGCACAGATACTTGACCTCTCACCATCTATCGCTGATTAGTGAGACAATAAGCAGAAGGTTAAATACCCGCCATGCTTCGTTTACATATCTACACAGAGCTTGCGTGTGATTGTAATAAACAAGCTGCACATGGTATCTGAACAACCCCCCCCCACACACACACACACACACAACAAAAGTGATGTTGCACTCCTTCCCCTGCACCTCCTATACCCAGGTCTCAGCTGGCTGAGAGGGGCCAGAGGAGTATGAGTGAGCATGAGTGTGTGAGTGCTAACTAAAGCCGTTTGTTCCTGTGCCAGTTTCGCGAGGTCAGCAACCCAGGACTGCTGCGGCCCCCGTCATTGGCTCAGCCTGTCACACGGTGCCTGGGTGCTGAACAGGCCCTTTATATAATCAAAGCCATGCCAGAGCCACTCCTTGACTCACCTCACTCCCACCGCATCCCCCTTGAATTCGCGCACAAACATGCAACTGCCCGAAACATACGTCCACATGATCAGATTAACCCGGATGCACTGGCTGGGCCGTGGCGCTGCTATATTTAGCACAGTGAACGTCTGGCCTTTAAATATTAACGGGAATAAAAAAAAAATGGCCTCAGATACCGATTGCATGTTGTTCAATACCGTCTCATCGATTATTTTGCCAGTGGACGTCCTCGGTCCGGCCCCCGGACGGACGGCTGCTTATCGTCCCTCATCTGTGCCTGTGCTGCTGAGCGCAGAGAAGGTGTGGCGCCTGCCCCCCCCCCCCCCCCCCCCCCCCCCCCCCCCCCCCGCGGGGGCCCCCCCCCCCCCCCCCCCCCGAAACTTGTAAACAAGTCCGTTTGGCCTCTGTTAACAAAGAGAGCTCCATCGGCCCCTCTCGGTCGACCTCCATCGCACCAACACACACTCTGCACACATCCACAGCTTTACCAGCTCTTTTCTAGTCAGTTTGAAATATGAATTCAATAAATCCCTGCAGGTTGTGAAGAACCTCATTCTGTATATCCGCATCATATCAGGCGAGGTGAAGCTCATATTTCCTTGTAATATGCCTGTATGAAACTTGAACCCTGCCTATGATAGTATTCCACAATGAACAAGGGGAACTGCTGATTGCAAAGTAATGTAAAGATCAAAGATACGAATCGAAGTTGAATGAATCAAGAAGTACTCCGAGGTAAATAGTTGTGTTCCTGGAGCGGCTGGAACACACGTCTTAATCCCACTCTGTGCAGGTGCAGGACTATTAATAGATTTATTAGTGCAGATTAAGCTTCGGGCTTCGGGTTGGTTGAGCAGGTTGGCCGCTGTTCTGCAGGTTCGATTCCCAGCTCCTCTGAACAGCCAGCATGTATGCAAATGCATAATATGCGGATGGATATCCACTGCAGCCGAACAACAACAACAACAACAACAACAACAGCAACGAGGATTTGCACCGGCTGCAGCTCTGAGCCACACTGTCACGTCAGCGTCACTTTGATTTCAGCCTCAACTTTGACCTCGGGTCAAGTGAGAGATTTGCTTCCCACACTTTTGAGATCAAATGAATCAGTGCTGCTCTCTACCAGCAGCACGGCCGCATTCAGAGAGGAACACATCTACTACACGGCTGAATATTGGATTTTTAACCAGATCGCTTCTCGCTCTCTTTGGTTTCAGGATCTTTTTACATGTCAGCTGCTGCTGGTATTTTGAAGTTGTTCATCAGGAGACGATCACTGAACGCCCCCCCCCCTCCCCACACACTGGAAATCCAATCCTTTGACCTCTAATCTGCATCTATATTTGGGTCAATTTGTCAGTGTTTAAGTGTTTTAGGTCCATGTTGACGCCACAGACCGAGATAAACCTTTCAAATGATCCATACGCTGATCACATGGGTTGACTTTAGCATGGAAAGACACTCAAAACAGGCAGCCTGCGCAGACTCCGTCTGAGGAGTGAAGACGTGTCAGCAGACATTATTCACAGGACAGTGTGGATGATATGATGACATCAGAATGTGTCAGGCAGTAAAATGGGTCATTTGTAACTGACGTCCATATTTTTTTGCAGCGCCAGGATAACTTTACCTTTCATTTTCGAAAACATTTTGCTCCTTATTCGTTTGTTTTTCATCATTTGCTTTTGTAAACAAATTTCCTCAGGGCTATTATAAATATGTTTAGAATATTACATTTGAAAAACCTGCAGGTCTCACTGTAGCTGCTTGATATTATATTATCTGCATGGAACTAATGACCACATGTGGACTGATATATTTAGAGTTATATGTGAGGCTTTGAGTTGCACTTTTTAGGGGCGAAACTCTGCGAGCAACAACTTCTACCATGTATTTAAACACAATTTCCAACAACGTAATTTGGATGTTGACAAATTGATTTTTCATGACAAAAACAAACAAAAAAATACTAAATACTATACGATGCAGAGAGTCCCCTCTGGCCAGTGTCTCTAATCGTGCTGTAACGCAGGGAGTTTGTCATTAAGCACAGAAAAACATGGCTCTCTGAACATTTTGTCTTGGTTGTCTTCCAGCCATCCACTGAGCAGAGGAGGCGTCTGGCTCCCTGCACCTTTCCCTCTGCATCTCCAACAACCATACACCATATGAGGCCTGTGAAATGAAAGCCATGAGAGGCTGCTCTTATATAACAGTATCTTGGAGTGTGTCAGAGCCGGGAACGGAGGCGGGGACTGGAAGTGTTACGTTGCAGAGTTACGCGCAAACTTTGATCCGGGGGAATATACGGTTGAGGAGCCCCAGGAGAAATCAATGTGGCTGCTCTCTGCTGCAGTGAGAAGTTGGGATGGGGATCTACCGGGGCTTCGCCGACACCGTGTTGCGAGCGAACCCGCGGGACTCTGTGGGCCGCGGATTCGAAAAAAGAAAAAAAAAATATCCAAGTTATCCGAAAAGCACAATGGTGATAATCTGCATGGCTCCGGACACGACTGGATCATCCAAACAAACGCGGCGCGCGACGGCCTCTGAGCGTTCTGTGCTTTATAGAGGCTCGTGCGAGCCACCGCGCATGGCACAGTTTCAACAGCCTTACATGGCTCTGGCTCAGCATCACAGGTCCTGGTGTGTGTATGTGGGCAGGCAGGAACATGGTGCTGTACAGCAGAGGCAGGGGCAGAGGCAGAGGCAGGGGCAGGGGCAGGGGCAGGGGCCCTGCACAGCGGCCGGCTCAGTCCTGCATGTCCCTGATGTGACTCTGTGCCGGTGACGGCCCCGTGGGTTTGAGCCCCGAATACTCTCTCCATATTTGACCTGCAGGACCGAATGTGTATTATGCAGACATGGCCATGCTAGGACCCCCCCCCTCCTCCTCCTCCTTCTCCTTCCTCCTCCTCCACTCCTCTCTCTCTCAATGACTGCATCAGTAAACAGACCCCAGCAGACCATCCCTGATGCATCCTTCACTCTCCTCTGTCTCCCAACCTTGTTTACCTCCTCCTCCTCCTCCCCCCCCCCCCTCCTCCTCCTCCTCTCCCCCCATTCAAACCAAGCACCACACCAAATCACCCCACACCGGTGACAGAGACAACACGAGCACCCCCCTCCTCACCTCCCCCAAATCCTGTGATCGATGGGCAGTGTCCGGCGCGGCACGCCGCCCCCCCCCCCCCTTTCCTCATCCCCTCCTCCTCCCCCAACCCCCAATGTAACACCGAGACAAACAAAGCCTTGCAGCCCCGGCTCCCTCTCCCTCTGACTGCAACACTGAGGCACGCACACAGTGTGTGATGCAGCCCCAAGGTGAGATGGGGAGAGAGAGAGGATGGAGAGGAGGTGGGGAGCCATGGAGACAGAGAGAGAGAGAACCCCCCCGCGCCCCGCCCCCCCCACCCTCCCCCCCA
>JAFBJT010111960.1:30614-42494 GCA_016785325.1 Chascanopsetta lugubris | reverse complement strand
CCACCCCCCCTCACATCCACAGAAAGAAAGGCACGTACAGAAGAGAAGTGATGGTGGTGGATGCCGAGTGTGTGTGTATATATATATGTGTGTGTACGTGCGTACACGCGTGTGTGTGTGTGTGTGTGTGTGTGTGTGTGTGTGTGTGTGTGTGTGTGTGTGTGTGTGTCCTCCCTCTCACCTCCTGTCCAGGATTTCAGGCACTTCTTCGTAGGTGAGTCCGGGCTGTAGCTCCTCGTCGGAGAAGCCGAAGCCGAGGGCGGACAGCGGCAAGGCGAGCGAGCAGAGCAGGAGGAGCGCGTGCGCGGCCATTGAGACAATGTGCGAGGAGACTGGCGCCGTGCGAGCTCCGCTTCATAATCTGCTCCCCTCGCCCAGCACAGCGCCTCACTCCCCAGCCCCTGTGACGGGCAGCGGCGGAAGCCAATCGGCGGCGCTCTGAGCCAATCAGCGTGCGTCACCGCTCCCCTCCTCACCACCACCCCGCCCCTCCCCCCTCCCCCTCCTCTTCCTCTGCTCTTCCTCCTCGCTGCACCTTCCCTCGTCCTCCTCCTCCTCCTCCTCCTCTCCCTCCCACCCTACTCCCCTCTTTGTCATCCTCCCTCTGCCTCTCTCACTCCTCTCACCCCACACACATCCCCCTCTCTCTCTCTCTCTCTCTCTCTCTCTCTCTCTCTCTCTCTCTCTCTCTCTCTCTCTCTCTCTCTCTCCCCCTCTCTCCCTCTCTCTTGCACACATAGCCGCAGGCCAGCCCTAAGTATAGACAGCAGCTCATTCTTTTTCATAGCACATCTCATCAGACTTATGCCGTGCACCTACACATGACACACTCATACACATGTAGACAAGCGTCACACACACATGCCGGTGGACACACACACACACACACACACACACACACACACACACACACACACGGGTCCACAGAGAGAGGGCTCACACCTCTGTGGAAAATCACCTGGGAATGTCAAGGTCACACAGGAGGGTAGGAAGATGTTGACACGACTTCTCGTGGCCAGAGAGGTGGGGGGGGGGGGCATGACTGTGTGACCTAGATATCCACTGTGCTGCCACAATAGCAGAATTAATTCACTTGATCTATGGGTTGTTGTGCACACTGAGAGGCCCTGCAGCTGCGGAAATTGTCCACTGAGGCTGCAAATATGGATGACAGGAGCAGCTGAGCAGCTGTGGGGTGAGACGGCAACGAGGGGTCCAACCCCGACGACCCCCACGGCCCATCCCGGTTCCTCCTCATTATTTAGGCCTCACGTATGCGCGAGACGCCCCAGGACCCGGAAACATCCTCTCGTATCCTTTATATCCATATCCCAGGATGTGGTGATGATATATTTTGGAGACCGGCATTAAGAGCGGTTATATAAGCCAATGTTGTGACCCACTCTCACGGCTGATTCTCGCACTGATGTGTGGCAGTGATTCACACTCAAAGAGTGGGTCCAACTGTTATTTAATAGGCTCTGCCTGTGATTTATTTTTGAAAAACCAGGCCACATTCGTCCCTCCTCCACAGCAGATCTGAGCTAAATGAGTTAATCGATCGATCGTGGCCCATATTCACAAAGCACGGGTCATCCAGCCTTTTTATAAACCGAGTTTAGTTGGTCGGAAATATGTAAAACCTCGACACAAACTGTCTCAGTGATGCCTCTGCTCATGTGGCTGATTAAAGTGGATGATTGGGCCAGAGCCGGCTCACCAGAGAGTCAGATGCGGCCCGTGGGGTTATTTTGCAAAGTATATAAAAACAGCGAACTTTTTTTTGTTGGTTATATTGAGGAGACATTTTCATTTATTAATCTGTTTAAATCTTCATGTATTTTCTGCAGATTCACAACTTTGCTTGTCATTTTTTGTACCAAAAGAAAGTGAAACATTGGAAGTTGTTGTTGTTGTTGTTGTTTACAGGTCATCATGCAATGATCTCACTGGTCCGTTCCACTTGAGATCAAAGTATATGTTCTCTAAACTTCAGTGAGTTTGAAACCCCGCTCTAATCGCTCCCTGTCTGCGTCTCTATGCTCCATCATAAAGTGTGTTGATAGAAGATATCAACCCGTTTTTCCAGTTGTATGAACCTGTCAAAGTGCTTCATGGTACAAGTTCACACATACACAGAGTATACGCTGTATCTGTACCACACACTTCAATGCACACACACACACACACACACACACACACACACACACACACTCGCGTTGTCAGCACAGGTTCAGTATCTCGGCCAAAGAGCAGAAACGAGGTTGGATGAGCTGGGGATCAAACCACTGACCATCTGCATAGTGGATGACCCTCTTTACCCCTAAGTCACATTTGCCCCGTGCGTAGCCTTGTTGTAGGACCATACTCAGCATAGTATTCCGTGTATGTGTGTGCGCGCGCGCGTGTGTGTGTGTGTGACGGAGAGTGTGAGAGGTCAGCAGTGTCTCCTCGGCCGTACAGTAACAGGAGGTGACTAAAGGCTGTCTCAGCCCCGTGTGTCTGTGGGCTGCGGTCACTTCAGCAGGCCAGTGTGTCAGTCCACTGGAGGGAGAGAGCAGAGCCAAGCGTCACTGCCGCCGCCTGAGTGACAGCCTCACGACACGGCCCACACACACACATGCAGGTACGGTGACGACCACCACAGATACTATGACATGATGATGACCACGCTACGCTCCGGATACGCCCGGTCGGTCCGCGGCAGTTGGAGCCGTCGCCTTTGGGAGCAAAGGTCACGGGTTCGATTCCCACTCGGGCCCTGCTGCAGTGGCCAGCGGCCCTGGCACAAAAGCCCTGTGCGCACGGGTAGAAATACCCTGCGACCCAGAGTACCGGATAAGCGGTAGAAGATGACATGACATGACATAACTGTGGCTGTCCACGTACGAGAGGGTTGTTGGTTCGATCCCCGAAAGTGTCTGAAAGCTGCACTTTAAGCCGTTCTCTGTATATATTATTAATTCCAGGTATTTGGGTTCAATCGATGACCCTTTATCTCTCCATCTTTGTGTCGCTCCTCCTGTCCAACTCTTTCACGGGTTTTTGTTTGGCCTCCGCTCGGTGAGTCGTGCTGCATTTCAGATTATGAAATGGATCGAATGTACACAGCTGAGGGGTGCTGTCTATTTATAGGTATGATCTAATATCCAACTTTTTAATCCTGCTCTTTGTGCCCAGTGAACACCGAGGCCTGCAGCACACGGGGTGATGTAATGGGTCAGTGCAGTTTGTGACTGCTCCCTGGCTTGTGTTGATGATGATATCATCTATATTTTGTATGTATATATATAAATATATATATATATATACACATATAATCTATAGCAGCGGGCACGAGCATCTGATCCCTGTGATGCCTAAGCTCCAACAGCATAAATCAGTGCGCTAAAGATTATATTCATTAAGAGTGTTGTGGGAGGGTAAGTGCTCCGCTCTAAGTATTTAATGTACATACAGCACAGAGTGTATCTAAATCTGTTGATGATGGAGGAATGGAGGACAGGGACCTACTTTTTGATACGGACTTTATTGGTATACATATTTACTGTCAGTCACAGTACCATCCATTGTTGTTCACTGCTTCAGATGCCTTTTTTGCTGACCTTGCAGGAGCCACAAACACACACACACACACACAAATATAAATACACACGTGTACTTTATCTATCATCCTCAAGTCAAGATCAGCAAATAAGGCGAACCAACATGATGAGGAGCATTGATGGGTGATGAAACTGTTACACTGAAAAAAATGAAAACTGTTTACATCAAAATAACATTAGTTATGCCCATAATAAATGATGTGGTTATGTTGAAGTTATGGAGCATTAGAAAATGAATTTGTTTAGTTTATTCAGTTCACTCAACTGTTTAGTCGAATCAACTATCCTGAATTGTGCAAATACAGTATTCCAGGGGGTAACATTATTTTCTTAACACATAAGAATGAAGTTTTTCCAAATTTAAGTGATTGATTTTTACTTAACTTGTCTAAAAACTTCAAGAACAAACTTAATTCATACATCATTTTAAAGATTATTGAATACATATTTTTTCCCTGTAAACTAAATAATAGATGGGTCATGGGATGTGAACCCTCCCCATTTGTACTCAGGCAGTGCACTTCTCCAACATGTTTTTAATGACAACATAAAATAAACATGAAGTCCCAATCCTGTTTACTGACTCCATTGAACTACACTGTGTATATTCCCCACACTTTATAAAAACTATCCTATTTATTAAATATAGTAACAATCTCTAGGTGAGCACACGGAATGCTGATTAATCTGTGGAGATTACACAACATTACCCACACAAGCTCTTCCACTGCTTCATGTCATATACATGGAGGATATGTAATCGGTTGATATGCAACTCAATAATTATGTTATATAAAGCTAAGAAAGACTATGGAATTGTCTTATATATTCCGTGAGGACAATCTCTTTGTACAGCACTTTGTTCAAACTGGTAATAATCCTCCATAAACAAACATAGATTCGTCTATAAAACTATATCCATTCATCGAACACGTGCCTTGTAGCGTTTGCTTCTCTTTTGGTTCCGTTGACAAGTGAAGTGTTGCACTGCGCCTTTAAGCCAGCACAGTCAATCACAACACAAACCCTCCACACACAGCGGCGCAGACGTTTGATTGGCTGAAACCTCGGTGAATGGTTAACGATTAACATTCATGTCACATCACTGCAGTTTCATTCAGTCCTTGCCCTCGCCCCCTCGCCGGCGCCGCAATGCCGGACTGTGCCACTCGAGGGCGCTCACATATCTCCTTGTGCTGAGCCTGCATGTGGGCTCATCAAAGCATGAGGCACAACGTAACGTAAGGATGTGGCGTAAAGGGGCGATGATCGTAAATATCTGCTCTGAGATGGAAGAAGGTGGTTCAAGCCCTAAAAAACTCATCCGCACTGCAACATCACTGCCGAGTCAGCGACACAATAAATACATACATAAATAAATAAATAAATAAACAAACAAACAAATGACATACATTCATCGCACGATAGCATGAGCAAAGAATTCAATGTTACGTGACTGAAAATCGTCTTTCAAGCGATTTAGTTCCCCGACAAAGTCAGTTAGCAGCAAGATATTCTAACCAGTGATGGGACTCAAGTAAGAATCACCTCAAACCCAAAATAAGACTCTTCACTACAAACTAGGAGAGAAGCACGAAACATTACATTCGGAATTGCTGATGTGATCAATAAACAACTCAAACGATCCATGTCCCGGACAGGAACTGGAACTGTGGAAGCAGGTTTGCGTGGCTGACGCCTCTGGTTCCCTCACGTTGACGTCAATGACATTTGCAAAGCAACAGGCCTGACACATGAGAAACGAGCCAACTCCTTCATGTTTACAGTGCTTGGACATAATATCATACCTTACATTGCCGTTTCCCTGTGTTAACTATGACCTCGCGTGACAGCAGAGTAGCTCTTAACCTCCAACGATTGCATTTATGATTCACACGATCCGCGTGGAGCTTATCTCGCTGGACGCAAACAGCGGCGCGTCCTCAACCGTTTGCGACGGATCCTTTCGGCGATCGTCAAAAAAATCCAGCGCGAGAATCTCGTTGGCTTAACGCGCGACGAGAACATCCGAGTCCCGACGACAAAAAGCACGTCATCGCCTAAGCGCTCTCAGAGAGGATTTCTCCCTCTTCATCTCCTTTCCGGTGAGAACAAAGAGGCGCAGGAGACTCACTGGTCACGGAGCTTCTCCGAGTGATATAAGCTCTTTCATCCTGTTCTGAGCGACGTCAGGCTCCCCGGCGCCACGCTCACCTACATCTACGCACAGTGTTCCTCTGTCACTACGTTTGTTATGAAAGCACAACCTGACACCAGCAAACGTGTGTGTGTGTGTGTGTGTGTGTGTGTGTGTAGCACGTCTCAAATATTGTGTTGTTTTTGTTTGGTTTTTCTTTCTCCTCCATGGCTGAATTTACAGTATCGAAAAGACAAAATTATAAAAGCAATCGATAATATCAGACAGTCTACCCATGTACGTATAAAGAGTATAGTCAAACTAGGACGACAGCGATCATGCCAAGTCTTACGTTTATCTGATAGGCGTAAAGATAGTCGTGATATTTCCTCACTTTGTTGTACGGAGCTATCTTTTGATTGTCTAGAAACTAAATGTGAGAGAGAGAGAGAGAGAGAGAGAAAGAGACAGAGAGAGAGAAAGAGACAGAGAGAGACAGAGAGAGTGAGAGGCACCAGACTGTAAGGGGGTGGGGGGGGGGTGGACAGATCAAATGAACCAGTAAACAAATAAAGAAGTCTCTATAGAAATATAAACTCTAGGATCGTCTGTTTTACGATGGGGTCGGTCGAGGCTTGATCGATGCACACGGATATAAAACGGCAGTCCTGGTCTGGAGCAAATCCTTTCCCTCTGGCCTGGAATGACCTTTGACCTCCCTGGCGTGGTGTAAGGGTAGAAAAAAAAACAACGACAACCCGACCCCAGGTCAGCATCTCAAAGCAAAACCTACCGGTCTATAAAATGCGCATAAAAGATAGAAGGCACGGAAACACAAACCCACTGTGGAAGGAGTGGGACGGACGGACGGACTGGATGAAGCTGCAGCTCCGCTGGCGGCAGACGAGCGACGATGTCCGGAAAAAGGGGCAGAAAGTCGTGTTTTGTCTCGTTGTTTTGGCGTTTTTTTGAATGTAGTATTTTTTTATTTATTTATTTTTTTTTTTTTTGAATGTAGCTTTGAGACCATCGGCGCTGCTGTTCTTCCCAAAAGTCCCACTCAGAGAGGTTCCCCTGGATTCACCCCCGTAGATGAAAGTGGCTGCTTCAGCGGATCCGTTGCATAACTCTCACTCACCTGCGCTGAGCACAAAAAGCTGGTGCACTTGAAGTTCGGCAGCAGCGCAGATCTAAGCCGCGCTCCTCCCGTGTGCTCTCTCGGATCAAACGATGAAAGAGGGAAGCCACTTTATGCTACAGAGGCGACGTCTCGCTTCATCTCCCACCTCGTTCTAACGTCGGCCCCCCCCTCTCCTTGCGAGTCGTCCGATTGGCCGCTCGGAGCGACTTCGTCGGGTGAGGCGGCGGAGTCTCTTCCCGTTTGGCCAGCACCTCCCTCTTGCTGGTGCCGCGTTGGTGGGCGGGTGGCGTTACCTTGGCGGGGACGGCGACGGGTGCCTTCCCCGGCGGCAGGTGGGGGTCCTCTCCGATGTTGACGGTGAGGTTGGTGTAAAGAGGCTCCAGCTCTTTGGAGAGGAGCTCGTAGCTCAGGGAGTTGAGGCCGTCAGAGCGCCAGTTCAGCCTGGTCCTCTTCAGGAGGTCGAACCTTCGGAGATAACACATCACGTCACAGGCGTGTGGGTTTGGTGCCATCGAGTGGCGCAAATCGCGCGCCGCCTTTATAGCTCAAAAGCTGTTGGGTTGGCTCGTTCTGTGCACCGGTGAAAACACGGCGGTGCAACCCGATGGACTCGTGTAAACACTGAGGTCTAATTCCGACATAATGAAAACAACATTTCATCCAATCAGGAGGTATGTAATCGTGATACGACATCATAAATGTCCGCTCGGCACAAAGGCTGACTGTTGGCGTAGCTCGGCAGAGTGAAATCACATCTCAAGATTTCTCTTCCAGGAAGTGAGAGATAATCCCATCACATATCTTCTGTTAAACGTCAAGATGTCAATTCAGATTTCCTTCATTTTACATGGATTATACTAAAAGGTACAATATGGTCTTTTGTATTATGAATGTTAGAGTTGTTTGTTGCCTAGTAAGAAGCCATCTTGTGGTCTTAAAGGCTCCTCAAAGGACACCGATATAGAAAAGGGGTGTCAAACGGACTGGACACTCTAGCGGGCCGTACGTTTGATACCCCTGACACAGAAGAACAATATTAGTCATGAGAGAGTGTTCATTGTGAAAACCACTAGAGGTGCTAGACGCTTCAAGACGATCATTTCAAATGTTTTAAAAGGTAGAGTGTGCAGAGTACAGACTCATCAAACACCTTTAATGAACCTGATGTGGTGTGTTCTCACAATGGTGTTGGGACATTTCTGAGTGGCTACGATTGGACAGGTGAGCGCTGATGTAAAACGAATAATCTCAATCCAAAGGCTCACATCTGCAGACCGACGGAGGCGACAGACATAGTGATCTCTGTCACATAGTAAAAGCTGCTGCCTCAGCTATTCAGATGAAATTCAAATTGTGTACCTGTGTGGATTCTGCTCGTTGCCTCTGTCTCCTTTATGCTTGATCATCTTGTAATGTCCAATGGCCACTGGGGGACGCACAATCTTCATGCCTGACAGACGCACTCTGGGGAGGCGGCACACAAACTCAGGTTCAGTCTAAGCTTGGATCAACAAAACCCTATGCATCACTATTCATGGGAAAACATCTATGATTCTACGCAAAGGGCTATTCGATCTACGCACGCCTAGCATCTATGGAACATTAAAAAAATAAAATACACACAGCGCACAGAATTGTGGGTGATGTATGGGAATGACATACTTAAAGATCTATAGGCTGCGGGAGAGACGGTGGTCTCCTTTCTCCATCTCTGGTGCCTGCGTACCACCCCATCTGAGAAGAGGGAGCTAAACGTGGCCACTTTTAAAGTTGCGAATATCAGCACGTCATTAAAGGCACAGGAGTCCTTTAGGAGTGCGCTTCACTGTCTCTTGCAGCTGAACAGCCAGAGAGTGGAGGGAGGGGAGCACAGTATAAATGAGATGAGTCTGAAACCTGCCTGAAAACTCTTTAAAGCACAAGAGTCCAAGGCCCCGGTCCAAATCTGAGACACACGGCAAAACCACAGCCACAGCAGCAGCAGCAGCAGCAGCAGCAGCAGCAGCAGCAGCACGGGACGTGGGGGTGACGTTAGTGAAACAAAAGTCAAAGAAAAGCAATGAGACTGTAAACACACGGGAGGTTGAAAACATGAGTGACGGCGTGCTGCCAACGATGGTGAGACGGAGGAGGCGGAGACGCTCATGCATGAAGCGCTGGGGGCGTGGTCTTCTCTTCACGCTCGCTCCTCACCTGGCAGCGATGTCATCGTCCTCTCCGCCCCAGCCCCAGTACTGGTTAGGGAAGCCATTCATCTTCATGTACTGGTCTGGGGTTACAGCCGACACACCCCCAAAGTACTGTGGGTACGGCAGCCTAGGGGATGGGGATGGGGGTGGGGTGGGGTGAAGGGGGAGGAGCCAGATCAGACTGTGAGCGCAGCGCATCGCGACACAGGTGCGCCCATACACACCATCACACGGAGCGCCTACCTGTATCTGAACTTGTCCATGGCCACTGACAGGTGGGTGGGGAACTGCTTGTGGCAGGTGTAGGTGTTGTGGTCGTTCTCGGGCAGGAGGTCGACGTCGTGCAGGAAGATGCAGCTCCACTCTTCGTCTCTCAGGGCCTCGCGCACACCCACGTTCAGCAGCTTGGCTCGATTGAAAGTGCCGTTCCCCCACTGAGGACGGACACACAGGCAGAGGCAGGGGTTCACTCCTCACAACAAGAGCACGTGTACGGTCTTGGGTCACCACTGGCCGAGGACAACGAAACAGCTGGCTTTATGTAGAACAGTCACCGAATAATAAAGACGGCAACGATGGATGGATCGGTGTGTATTTTACAAAATGGTGCAGGAAGCAAAGGTGAAAACTTTACAAAGACATCACAAAAACTAAAGAAAACAAAGTATTACATCGATGGATAGATGTACAACATATAGTGGATGAGAACATCTGATTTTGCATGTTATATAGAGGTGAAATGACCCTTTAAAGTCAAATGCTTATATTAGCTGACATACATTTTGTTCACATCACGCTCTACTTACCTGTTTAATCATTACTCTGCTGTACTAGAGTATACTATATTATAATATAGCATATACTTTACTGCTGACGAAGGTTACAACAAAACTTTCTTCAGCACTCGCCTCGTACCTAAATATTACAAGCAGTATGTACTGACATCATGGAATACGCTACTAAAGGACCAGTATGTACAGTATTTGAGTGAAATTTTTCAATTTGACAGAAATTAAATACAAAATAATTCTATCTATGAGAGTACATTTACCTGAATGTACAAACTGTTACCCTGTATTGAGCCTTTTGTATTTAAATCAGGAAGCATGTACTTTCCTCTGATGCAGCCATGTTGCACCTGCATGTTTACACGCTACAGAGAATCCTGCACACTGTAACTCAACGTCAGCAGGAATGTACAAATATGACGTCAGTGTGTCACAAACATAAACAAACGGAATGTGTGAAAGCGTTATTCTGGAGTGACTGATAATTCCATGACAGGACGACATTAAAAACAACAACACCCGGAACAACACTCCGCTTGTGCACGTGTTGGGGACACGACGTACCTGCTGCACTATGTAGATGCTGTAGTGGATCTGCTGCCTCTGCAGGAAGGGGTGGAGGTGGTAGAGCAGTGCGCGGAGGTGGGTCTGTCGGTTCCTGTACGGCACCACTATGGCGGTGTGGTGGCGCGGTTCGCAGTCCGGAGGCCGGTAGCGTCCCCCGGGCGACACCAGCGGGTTCCTCTGTCTGATCTCCTCCAGGGACAAAGGCGAGGAGAGACGGACGGATACGGGTCCGACTGGAGCAAGGGAAGGGAAGGGGAAGGGTGAGTGATGTCATCGTACACCTGGCACACCGTGAAATCGGTCCACGGGTAAAGTGCTCACGCTCTTACCCAGCAGCGGGGATGGGATCTGGCAGTCTCTCAGCGGTGGTCCGGTGGGCGGGGGCCCGGTCCCGGCGTTGCGAGGCGGGGGAGGCGGCGCACCCAGGTGACTGAGGTTGGTGTAGACGTCATGGGGCCGGGAGTAATCGAACTCCGGCTCTGTGGTGTGCACCAGGACCGACACCAGGCCCCTGAAGCCCCCCAGGGAGAAGTAGAGGACGAAGGCGAACTGGAAGCCCACCAGCAGGGCCAGCGTGCACGGCGAGTCCAGAGAGCGGCCGCAGTACGCCATGATGGGGCGGGATCACCGAGGGACAGCGGAGAGAAGTCCAGGGAGGGGAGCTTGGGTGGGGATGGAGGGGTGGGAGGAGGAGGGAAGATGGGAGATGAGAGAGAGGAGAGGCAGAGGGAGAGTAGGGAGGGAGGGGGGGAGGGAAGGAGGGAGGGAGGGGGGGCAGGAGGGGGGGGGGCAGGATCAGACGTGCAGGTGATGGGCGTCCATCTGTGGGAGGTGGGAACAGCGATGGTGAAGCTGTGGGGGGGGGGGGGGGGGGGGGGGGGGGGGGGGGGGCAGGATCAGACGTGCAGGTGATGGGCGTCCATCTGTGGGAGGTGGGAACAGCGATGGTGAAGCTGTGTCGGTGCCGCCATCACCTCCTGACCACAGGCGTCCCTGTGAGGGGGCTGGAAGATGAATGTTTTTTTAATTGCATTTTCTCCTCCTCTTCATCATCATCATCATCATCATCATCATCATCAGGAACGTACCTGCTTCTTAAAAGGGCTCCGATTAGAACCAGTTCTGGGCCATTGAGGGCTCACTCCACCTCTCTCCTCCTCTTCCTCCTTTCATCATCAGGCCTTCTGGGAGAAATACAAAGAAAAGTGATGAGTGACAGCAGCAGCAGCAGCAGCAGCAGCAGCAGCAGCAGCACACAGACAGACATATTGCTGCTGCTCCTGCTGCTGCTGCTGCTGTCTGGTCCACTGTAAACTAAAATTAGCCAAGGCAATGACAGGCAGCTACAAACAAATGTCATGTTTGCAGCTTTATTTGGAATGAGTTATTTTCAGCTGTGACATTACATGCATGGGGTGCGTGGGGGGGGGGGGGGGGGGGGGGGGAACTTAAA
>JAFBJT010111960.1:11178-28678 GCA_016785325.1 Chascanopsetta lugubris | reverse complement strand
ACTTCCAACATAGGTCTGCCAGTGTAAACAGGCAAGCCCCCCTAAAGTAACCCAGAAGCAGTTAAAAGCATAATAGGAAAATAAAACTGTGCAAAACAATGCATGAACACTACTATTGTTTGTGGCCCTATGTGAACACACGGCCTTCATTGTGTCAAAGCAAAGCAGATGTGAATGTTTTCTCTATCAGGGGATTCGAACCCCAAACCACAGTGTCCCTCTTAAAGGAATACTGCAGATGAGTATCATAGACAGCACAATATCTAGTAAAGGCACAGAACAGACATGCTGGTGGTTCACTCATGTCAAGTGAATGAGAAAACAATAAAAAGGGGATTTTAGAATGGCATCTATATTGGTCTTTTGATCAATAACCCGCTGTGATATATACAAAAAAATGAAGTTTAAGGTTTTTGTGCAAATGCTTTTATGTCTGAACGTGGTGGAAAATGGCTCCAATTGTGACACAGGTTGTTTGTTCATATACAGCATCATTGGACCAAAACGCTTCAGACCAGCAGAAACAGGGAGCACATACAAAGTCATATAGCACCTTTTTTCATAATATAAAAGATATCTACAAAAGCAATGCATCTCTAATTTCTTATCATTATCTTATTAAAAACATTAATACAATTAAAATGGCTTCCGTCATAAAAAGGCACAGTTGTAAAAATGAATGGAATGAAATGATTTCTTTATATTTTTAAGCCCTCTCAAACAATGTCCTCTATTTATTCATTTTAAATCTTAAAAAAAAGTAAAATCTCAGATGAATGAAGTACTGCAGGCGCTTTCCTCTCCACTTCTTTCAAGCTCTATTATTGTATATTTGGTGTCTTCCTCTATATCACCAGTTTATCTCCCATTTTCTCCTCCTCTCTCCGAAAAAACACTAATAATAATAAAAAATAATCTGCAATATTAACTCCCTTTCTTCTTGCACTCAAGTTTCTTTGTTTTCATCTTTTAAATTATCTGCTCCTCCCTTTCTCTCTCTCTCTCCCTCTCTCTCTCTCTCTCTCTCTCTCTCACTCTCTCTCTCTCTATCACTCTCTCTATCACTCTCTCTATCACTCTCTCTCTCCCTCCCGTCTTTACTTTTTGTAGTTGCCGAACTGAATGGCCAGCCGGTCGTTGACACAACGGAATGTGGCAGGCTGAACCTCCCAGTAATTTACAGGGTTAGCAAACAGACTGATGCCGTTATAGAACGTCCTCTTCATCCCGAATCCTCGGGGGCAGAAGTCGTTCACGCCCACCTGGTTGATGTTGTTGGAGTGCAGGTACACCACCTGGAACACAGGGTGGGAGGGGGGGCATCAACAGAAGTAGAGGGTGAGCAGAACGTCATGTTGGAACAATCTCGGGAGTCAGAGAAGCGTCATGGACTCACCTGCAGGTATTTCATATCTGGGAGGCCTCGGGGGACACTGGTGAGACGGTTGTTGTCCAAGTGCAGCTCTCTGAGCCGGGGCACAAAGGACAGGCTGCCGTTCTCTATGTGACGGATGTGGTTGAAACCGAGGCCCAACCTGGGAGGGTGGAAAATGGAGAGATGGTCAGAAAGCAGGAGGCTACATGGCACATGTAGAGAAATGACAGGTGAGAAGGAAAGAGCAGAAGAGAACTTTCCAACTATGGTTGTTTATAGGGACATCGTTGACTCAGCACTGTGTGCACCCACGCCCACCCATTGGGTGTGGGTGCACATTAACTGGAAGGAAAATAATTACCAAAATAAAACCATTTCCTCCATCCACACACACACACACATAAACACACACACACACACACACACACACACACACACACACACCAAACAACACTGGGGTTACCACCAGCCCCAGGAGGAGGCAGAGTGATGGATGCTGCTGCCATGACTTCATCACACGAATCATTCTAAAGCAGGGGTGTCGCCCGCGGGCCAGAACTGGCCCAACCGAGGATCCAATCTGGCCTGTGGGAACATTTTGCCAAACAAAAAATCCCTAGTCATGAAACATTAGAAATAATGGGTATATATATATATATATATATATATATATATATCAAGTACAGACCAAGGCAACATACCCTCTGATCTGGATCCACATCAAATGTTTGGATTCCATGTAGCGGTTCCATATTTAGCATCCTCATACTGTCTTTGTATCTGATGGAATCAACTGAACAGGGACACCATTGTCTGTGGTTGTCCACATACAGCACCACAGTCCAAGTGTAGATCTATAGATAGCAGAAGTGCCATCTTCAGATTCCGATTGTTGTGGTGCTTGTTTTCCAGCCTACACCAGAAGCTTTTGTAGAAGTGGCTATTTTTACTTGAGAAGACACACACACACACACACACACACACACACACACACACGCTACTGTATATGTACAGTAGACTGAGTGTCCTGTCATTGTGGCATGTGAATACAGGTCATATTTATTATCCCCAGGGGCCATGTCACAGTGACGGGGGATTTGTGTTCTCCTTTGACCACAGGACGATCCTCCAGGCAACAGTATTAGAAATGTACTGTATATGTGTGTGTGTGGTGTGGGGGGGGGGGGGAATGGGGGTGTGGTGGGGGGTGTGGGGGGGGGGGGGGGGGGGGGGGGGGGGGGGGGGGGGTTGTATGGTACCTGTACAGGTTTGTGTAGCGGCTCAGGTCCTCCAGTTCTATGGCCTGAATCTTATTGTGGTCCAGGTGAAGCTCATTGAGACTTTCTGGCAGATCTACAACACAAAGACACTTCATTGGTCAGACTGAATTTTGATTGTTATGCAAATATTTGTATCATATTATAATTCTCTCTCCATTTTGGCCCCTCTTGGAATCATCACTATCTTTGAATTCCCTGTCCATTTGATAGTACACCAGTTAGCTTAGCTTAGCACAAGTACTGGAAACGTGGATTGGAAATCAAATAACGTTGAAAAAAACTGTTAAAACTCTCACTTCAGTAAAAATGTCCTTTTTCTCGAGATCCACTGATACTTCCAACAAGTACCACTCTCAGAATCCATCCCATAATTACCATCTATGTCAAATCTTTGAATAGGCTCTTTAATGTTTCATCCACAGCGCACGCTGAGACAATTTTGAACAGAACAAGAAAATAAAACATTCTGTAGTTTGGGCCGTTCGGGTAGATATATTAGTTAGTTATTCGTCTCTGGACAGAGCTAGTCAAACAATTTTCATGAACCAAAGCACGATAATGGAGGGACCAAAAGATTAACCATATGTCAGAAATAAGAATTGAATATTCTGTGTGACATCACTCTCTTAATCCACCCGGACTGGCAGTTGTACCTTTGGGCACTCCGGTCAGTTTGGCCTCTGAAATGCGCAGATAATTCAGCTTCAGTCCCTTAAAGGCTCCGGGCTCAAAACCGCTGTTCTGGATCGGGTTGGCTCCCATCTCTGCAAAATAAAGAGGGATGTTTGTGGCACTGGGAAACACAGTCCTCTTTAATCATCAGGCACCGAGGCCAACCAGCGCTACAAAGCAGCACCGTGGCACGGAGGGAAGCCAGGATCTGGTAACATTTCCAACCTATGCAGTTCATGTTGACCAGTCCCGCGAAGGCTCCAGCTGCGATCTTCTTGATGTGGTTCTCGTGGATCCTCATCTCCACCAGCGAGGCGGGCAGGTTCTTGGGGATGGTGGTCAGCAGGTTTTTGGAGAAGTAGAGTTTCTGCATCTGCTTCAGGGGGACGAATGTCCGTGGGTGGACTTTGGAGATGAGGTTGTTCCTCAGAGACAGACCCTGAGAAAATGGACAGTCGGATTTCAGGATCTTTATGAAAACTGATGCAAGATAAGGAAATAATCAAATTTCCACTCAATTAGATGCATTTTAATCAAAAATGAAAAAGTGGATATCATCCACTCAAGGAAATACAACTCTCTGAGAAACGGCAGGTGTCTTTTAGCATTACTGGGCATCATCGTCATCTAGTGCTAACTTTCATCTATTGGCACGCCCTCTTCAAAATAATAGCTTTTTTTTGTTTTATTATTATTTGTTTTCCCAGTCAGAGCCTGGCCCACTGAAGACAGGCACGCGACCCACTTTTGCATCGTAACCCAGCAGTTGAGTATCACTGTCTTAGAGTGAATCCAACAGTAGTTAATTTGCAGCCCATCACTTATAAAAGTCTCTCCACCTCAGCGGGCGGAAAGATGGAAAGAGATGCAGTCTGAGGTAAATAGACCTTAATAGAGATGGTATTGTACAATGTCATGTTGGAGTTTCCTCGGCCGCCAGAGCCAATATTGCTCTTGGTCACTGCGTTAGAATGCAGGTCAGACCGGAGTGAAAACGTTCTGCAGAAGGAGCTCGAAACCTCCCATTTGGCATCGACCTCAAACTTAAATACAATTAAAGCTCTCAGAGCGAAGGGCGGAGGAGGGAAGGAGGAAAAAAAGAGAAAAGAAAGGATATGAACCTCCAAATCCCTGAGGAAGCACAGGGTCCTAATCATATTTCACACTAACCAAGCCAACACAAGCCCGGCTGAAACGGCCGCACATCCTCTGGAGGCGCTGAGCCGGACCTTCTGAATGTGTCTCTTACGTATAAGTGCGTGAGGCCTTTGAAGTCGTCCTCCCTGAGCTCAGTGATACGGTTGTTCTGCAGGTCCAGGAACTTGGTGTCCGGTGGAATATTCTTTGGCACCTCGGTGAGACCTGCGCACCAGTGAAAACACAAGAGGGGAATCACACGCTCCATTAAATGCATCCACGGGCGACACCAGACTCTCAGGATGTCTCGGCCAGACGCAGACTTGGGGGAAATAAATAGTCACCGTGTGTTGGAGAAGCTCCATCAGACCTAGGAACTAAACCGTCCACCCACCCACATGATCGCTAATGAGCACGTTGGGGCTTCTGGTCTATTATTTTAATGAGAGGTGGATGTACACACAAGCATGGAGGTCAGTCACACACGTCAAAGCAACGGTTTGTCGCTGACACACACACACACACACACATATGCACACACGCACAGATTTTCTCACACACCAGATGGGGACGCCAGATGTTTTCCATCTGGTTACCATTTGACAGGATAAAGGATGTGACTTAAATACCTTGAGCGACAGCACACATCAAATGAATGGGAGGCAGCGCGACCCAGACACACGCTAATACACGCAATCTGTGTGTGTGTGTGTGTGTCAGAAAACAAACAATGCGGCTGCAGACGCACAAAAATAATTCCGTGGCCTCTCTGACAGACGACACACAGGCTGAGAAGTCGGGAACTCTCTGCTTAACGAGTGACAAGTGCACGAGCATCAATGCCAGACGTATCCATGGTTACAGTTGCTAAGGAATACAGATAATAGAGTGCTGGGAAACACACCTGCGTGATTCCAGTCACGGATCTCTGGAAACATGACTCAGCACGAGCTTAAACACATGCAGCCACCAGTGATCATTAACACAGCCACATGGCAGGGGCCACGTGGACCAGTGTGTCAGATGTGGTGGGAGGCCTCGGTGGGCAAGTGGCCATTGGCCGGACCGCTGCCCGTGATGCAACCGGGCCCGCTGGCTGGAGGGGGGAGTGCCAGCTGTCCCACTGGGATCCAGTCTGCCACCGACCACATCTGACCCACATGACTGTGCCCAGCGCTGTCCGTCCAGGGTTATGTTTAGATATATGGCTCGGGCCGCACGGCGCCACACCCTCCACGTCACCGCAGCGGATCACAGCCCTCCGGCGCCCCGTTGACGTCGGAACGGCACCGAGAGACGGATTGAGGTTCGGGGCGACGTGCAAGAAAGCAGAAAAAACAAGCGATCCTTTTAATATCAAGTCTCAGCCCCGTGAACCGGACTCCTTCCCGGAGGTTGTTGCAGCTGCTGTGAGAGGAGTGTAACTCTAACTTGTTGATTTGTCAGCACCTGCCTCGTTCCACACGCTGGGACTATTTGACTTGGGATGCCGAGCGTCAAGCCTAAAAAAAAAATAAAAAATTTTGAAAAACCTGCGAAAGGCGAGACTTTACACCCTGACTAAGAGCATCCCTCCACTTTCTCCAAACCCTCAAACCATACAGCGCTTTCACCCATATCTGCCGCAGCCCTGCAGGCCCTCACCACAAACTGCCAAAACTAGCACCCTCCCAAACCCCAGCGCCCCTCAGCGCAAATACCCGGCATCACGCCGGGATGAGAGGAGACAGACGCCATCGCCAAAATACAGCTGTTCCAAATAAGCACTCGACATCTCGGAAATTATACGCTTCCACATTTACCGGCTGCAGAGGGACGAGGGACAGTAAATATATAGAGTTGGTGTGATGATTCGACAAAACCATTATGTCTAAACACAGACTGGTGAGTTACAATGTGAGGAATCTTTATATCAATAACTCAAAAGCGCCTCGAGTTTCCTACGTCCTGCCGCAGGAATAGACACAAGCGAATCAATCCTGCACTTATGATACATTTATATAGTCCGGAGATTTTACATGGAAACAGGACTAAATTTAAACTGCGCACAGACTGTGAATGCATCATAAAAGCCCAGTTTTACAATGTTTGTTATGATTTTACAGGAAAGATCAGAATAGTTCTGAATCATAATGGAAAGGTTTTGAAGAATAATTTTGTATATTTAGTGTTTATTGCTTTTTCTGTGCTCCCCTTTCACTGACTGAACTCAGTCCTCCTGCCTCCACCACCACCACCACCACCCTCCCACTAAACATCCGGTCCGTGTCCCAAAAACAACACAAACCAGCTCCTCACGGACAGTAAGGACATTATAAACTTTTCATCTCGTCCCATCAAACTGTCCCTTAGTCTGGGAAACCATCTCATTTTCCCTGCTTTCCTTTCAACTCCCTCTCTCTCTCTCCCTCTCCCTCTCCCTCTCTCGCTCTCTCTCTCTCTCTCTCTCTCTCAAGTCTGGAACACCAAATCCCTCAAAGAGAAGCTTCCCCTTGTGAAAATACACCAGCGTTGTCCCCAGGGAGAAATTCCCCCATAGATAAAGCACCAAAAAAGGGGTGGGGTTTCATTCTCTGGAGTGGAGAGAGAGTCACACAAAGTCATGCTCGCTCGCCCACTCTGTCTTTCACCCCATCGGTCCTCCCGGCTGAACTTCCTGTCACACATCGCACGCTGAGAAGTGATGACAGAGCATCACAGCCATGCGTCTCTGCTGTTCCTGTAACACACACACACGCACGCACGCACGCACACACACACACACACACACACACACACACATACACACACACCCACTCTCACTGACCCAGGTCAGAGCACTGGACCACCCGCAGGCGACAGTGGCAGCCGAAGGGGCACATGGGGAAGTCAGGGGGCGGGACCTCCCCGCCGGCCGAACCCTCCTCCTCGTCCCTCATCATCGCCATCAGCCCACCGCTGTCCAGGCTGTCCATGCTGTCCATGGCAAAGTCCCAGAAGCCCCTCTGCTCGAAGGGCAAGGCGGAGGAGGCAGGGAGCAGCCGGGCCACGCAGAGCAGCAGCAGGAGGGAGCAGTGTGGCAACATGTCTGACCTGCACACCTGAGAAAACACAGGGGGGGGGGGGGGGGGGGGAGCAGCGTTAGAGCAATGTGCACGCTCAGCAGATCAAACATGACTCGCAGAATGATTTGAAACTCACGAGCAATGCTGGCAATCAAGGAAAGGTACAACTTTGTAAGAGGGTTGAAGCTTGATGATGCAGTTTCATCCAAGAGATGAAATAAATCTGCTGTAATTGAAGTAGGTGTGAGAGAATTATGACTTGTGATTGGTCAATATCTGCAGACAGCTGCTATAGATGTGTTGAATGAACTGTGGAGGCTGATGTTTTACATGTTTTGATAGTTTGAGTGCTCCTTCTGGACCGATATGAGTGGATAGGAATGTATCAGTGCAATGTGGAGCATTAAGAAGAAGAGAAAAAAGAAAAAGAAATATTGCAGATGCAGACGTACAGTTTCCCCCAAAACCCCCAATTTAACTGTCGAATGGCAACATGTTTGTTGTCTAAGGGAACATGTCTGTAAAGGGCCCGTACGTTAATTAAGGTGAATCAAGCACTGTTGATTATTTTACCTCATGACTTGCCTTAACTAGTGTAATGCCAACAAGTCCCAAACCATTCAAAAAGCTTTTTTCTTCCTTTTATGTATTATACCAGCATAAAAGCACTTAATGTGATTTTAACTACAAATAATCATGTTGTCAACTGTTTTGTCCTCAGGAACCCAGAGACATCTGGTGTGTATGTTTGGGTGTGTACATATGGGGACCACATCTAATCTGTTCACAGCTTCTTATGTGGACATTTCTTAGAATCATGGCAAAAAAAGCAAGGTTCCACATGAGGAAATAAATAAGCAATAAATGGTCAATCGAAAGTCAGGGCCTGTCATGAGGTTCAACTCAGATTAGATTATGGTGACGGTCAGTGTTAGGGTCGGGGTTAATTCTACAGCAAAACAAGTTCATGTAAATATAAGTCACCGTTTGTGTGTGTGTGTGTGTGTGAGTCCCATCAGCATCAACATCAACACAGCAGCAACCATCAAACACGTTCATCCCACCACGGCCATGAGCGAATCGCGGCACAGGCCTCAGACGGCAGTGGAGCAGCGGGTGCTGAATGGACATTGAGGTGTTATGAAACGGTCTGCTGATCCTTAATTACAAAGCACCAGTGTTTACACCACACCTAACGGGCTGTGCCGAGCAGGAGCTGCAGGCCGCTGAGGAGAACCCCCCCGGGAAGAACCCCCCCCCCCCCCCCGTCGGTACCCTCGGGGGCAGACCTGCTGTGGGAACGAGTGTCGCTCCCAACCGCACCGGCACAAGTGTCACAGTCTGCTTCCCGCGAGAGCTCGTCTGCTCTCACCCACCGGCTGGACCCCTTCACCTCAGAGCTGGAAAAACCTTCATCCTCGCGGAGCGACCGAGCCAAACAAAGCCACCATTCATTTCAAAGAGGGGAAACTGGGTGTGTGAGAAAACACCACGTTCGCGTACGAATGTGTGCGCGTGTGTCACGAAACACAAGTTCCATAACGTCATGGCCGCGCGCACGCTCGCTGCTAATTGAGGTCAGCGGACATGTTAGCGCGTGCCCGCCTGTGCTTGTCGCATCGCTTTACCCCGCCGGCGTGCAGCCGCTCAGCCTGGAAATCGAATAGAAACACTCCTTATTACCAGGCCAGTGGATCCACGCGGCAGGAAGCTGGGACCTTTAGCCCGGAGCTAATCCAATAAAGGCCACGGCAAGTCTCATACTTGGACCCTATATGTCCACGGTCACCGTATAATCGATACCGTGAGTGTAATCCTTCCCTCTCGAGTCCCGAACTCGGGAAGTCAGTGTGATGTCAACTGATTCCTGCTTGTCTGACAGTACCACATGTGGCCAGCAGGGGGGTGATGGGACGCTCAGCAGTGATCTGAGGAGGGGTGAGAAAGTCATGTGGACGTTGGATGTGCTGATGGGAGTTCTCTCATGAGCCAGAGGACACTGATCGAAGCAGAGAGTGGTGGAAACAGACCTGAATGAAGGCAAAGGCTGATTCCATCCTTCAGTTGACATCGCTGCCGATGAATCGTCTTGATCCTCTTCATCAACTAAGCACGACGCCGCTCAAATATTTGCTCGATTCTTAAGCCCGGCTGTTTCAGATCAGATTCCAGAGTGTTCACACGACTTGTGATGATAAAAGCTTACATGGGGGCTTCAAGGAGTTTCTTTAGTTTCGGGTGCGAATTCTTTCTTTCATTCTCGGTTTCATGAGAAAAACTGATAGCGAGTCAAACCCGAAAACACCGTAAATCCAAGAATGTGGTCGGGGTGATGTTTGACATCACGCACCGGGTGTGCGATGACTTATCAGTTCAGCTTCAGCTCATTTCCAACCACATCCATAACCTCACTCATAAACACATGCAAGCCTATGAACCTTCAGTTCTATATATAGGACACCCACTGGCCACTTGTGCAAACTTCAGCAACTGTGAATGATTTTCACTCCCCGAAAAGAAATAAAAATAATATCGCGGGCCATTTAAAAAGTGTAAAACAAAGAGCCCATGCATCCGTGATGTGGATCTGGCCTGGAAGAATGAATAAGTGGCCCCGGCCGTCTGGTCCCTCCAGTAAAAATAGCTGCCAAATTATACCATTCTGCAGAGAATGAAAAACCCCGCTGGCCTTGGCCCGGCCAGAGGAATGCAGCCAAAAAGGACACAGCCGGGGCAACTCAGAGTCAGCGTCGCACAATGACTGAACACACAGCGTCGCACAGCCGAGCTGGAACTTTCCACGGAGGAGACAATCAGACGAACACCTACAATTTATGCACCGAGGGCCCTGCAGCCGTACGGGACGCACAGTGGCTTATTGCAAATCTAAAAATGTGACGGCCGAGACTTTAGTCTGCGCCTCCCCGCGGGACAAACCCATGATTTGTAGAAATGCGTCGGCGCGTACAGAGACATGCAGTTGAAGACGAGGACGGACGCGCGGCCTCTCATCGTGCAGGGATGACGTGCACGGCCGCTATAAACACAACATGACGATAAGACGAAACTTCCTCCCACAATCAGGCCGTAATGACCATTTTCATCTGGTGCGTTTGAATTCCTGTCCAGCATCCGGTGGAACGAACAGAGTGAGGACATTTAGTCCAGTCCTCGCTTATTCAATGAGCTGTTTGAGGGTGAGGACCTGGTCTCAGGTTTAGGTTTGGAACTGGGTTTAGGGTTAGGATTAGGATTAGGTTTAGGGAAGTTAGTTGGGATGGTTAAGGTTAGGGCGAGGGGCGAGGGAACGCGTTATGTCAATGAGTGTCCTCACTAAGATAGAAGTACGAGCATGCGTGTGTGTGTGTGTGTGTGTGTGTGTGTGTGTGTGTGTGTGTGTGGAGGTGTGTGTGTGTGTGTGTGAAGTCTGTGAAGAAGAGAGACGATTATATGGAGAAGGATGTGAGGGATTAAGTGAGTACAGATAGTGGGTGCAGTGTCAACACAAGGTACAAAGAAGAGGGTGTGTAGCTGCAGTATCTCCGCTGCACTGAACAACCACGGCTCTGTTCACATCCCTGTAAACATCAGCCCCTTTGATGAGGTCTGAGTCTTTTCCCTCGATCGCAGTCGCAGCATCAGACACCTGCAGGTCTGGGTTTGTCGCTCGGTGTCGGCCTCGCGCAAAACGCCAGGCTGCGAGAGCACAGGCTGTTCCAGCGGCGCAGTAATGTCATGGTATCGAAATTACATGTTCACCGATCACACTGGGTGTAACTTTCACGTGTCCGCATACTTTTGGCCACATGGCCGTTGGTGCTCATTTGGAATGCAGCTTTTTCTTCTCTCTTTATTGGAGTGAACTCCCACATATACGACTCTCTCTCTCTTTCTCTCTCTCTCTCTCTCTCTCTCTCTCTCTCACACTCACACACACACACACACACACGCACGCACACACAGAAAACCTTCTCCTAACTCCCATTCCTCCACTAATCTCAATTAGAAATTGAGTTTGGTCCCATGATGTCTGCAGGTCCTGACACGGTTTATGTTAAGAGAATAAAAACCTAAAATCGTTTTCTTTCTTTTTTTTTTAAATAAGTAAGCACACATACATTAACACACACAACGTTACACCGACACTGCATTCTCTCTAACCTCAAACATAACTACTACCTGTCTCACCCGAACCCGTCTCCACCTAAACGCTCACAGATTTATGTTGTCCCTCACACAGGAGGAGTGACTGACACGGCCCACGAGCAAACACAATGTGTCTGATGGAGCTGAAGTCGTCTACACAGGCAACAGAAGTCAGACACGTCTGTGAAAATAAAAATTCCCGTGGTTTTGAGAATGGCGTGAAGCGACTGAAGAGAGCAGGAGCAGCAAAGTGTATCCGGGAACGTATATGGCAGATAATGGATGATACTAACGAGCAGCGGACCCCCGGTCTCCGCACCCCTGCGCCAGTTAATGATTTGTTTGCGTTTCCCACACTGGGCGTCTGGGATCGGCCCTACATTTCCTATACACTCCATCCATCACGCGCGGCTTCTGCTCGTCAGCCGTCACATCCTCCGGCATTCGCTTCGATTCGACTCCGCTTCCCACGAAGCGACCTTTGACCCGTCGAGCTAAACAAACACGTGTTGGAGCTATACGCTGCGCGCGATGCCAAGAACAACCACAAGGCACATAACGCGGGATCGTTCTCCCGTGACCGCGGTGATCGCGGAGCGCGCCCCCGCTAAGTCACCGATGTGACTCCGGAGAATTACAGCGCCACCTTCCCTCTGACTTTAACAACCGTGAAATCATCACATTTTGCTCCGCCACTAAAGCCCACATTAACTGCCGCCCCTCCCCGTCCGTGCCCCGTCAATGCTGAACCCGCTGGCACCCGCGCGAGCCGGAGGTGACAGACCCCATTCGCAGTATCGATACGGAGGTCAAAATGCCAGAAAGTCCCGTCCGGGTCCCGTCTTCGCGTTGGCAGCGGCCCCCGAGGGCCGCGTTGGCAGGGGGGGTGGAGCAGGGAGCCCAGCAGGAAGTGCCAGCTGGAGCCTCGGGGCTGCTTTATTGGCAGCCGCCACGTCAACACTCGGCGTCGATTACAATCGCGCGGTGGCTCAAACTGAGTTGCTGACTGGGCGCAGAATGTTTGAGGGGATTGTCTCGGGGAGAATAAATCTAATTATGGCACTGAGGGAGATTCGTTTCTTTTCTTTTTTAATAGGATCCAGGCTGCGACTCTGACAGCGAGAAAAAAAAAAAACGTTAAACTAACAAAAATGTTGACTTGAGGGAGTGGACATGCAAACACACACACACACAAACACACACACACACACGCGCGCGCGCGCGCAAACCATCAATGTGGTTTAGTGTGAAAATCTAAGAATTTCCAAACTCCAACATGATCTGGACATCAGGGTCTAACCACCCTGATTTCCTAACACCTGGTATCCTTCACTCCACACATGAGAACACACACACACACACACACACACACGCACATACACACACACACACACACACACACACACACACACACACACACAAAACCCCATATCCATGTGTACCCCTCAGACACACAGGCTCTTAGTGCTAGGCGGGTCCGGCAGCAGCATTCGGGTGGAGTTAACTGCCCCGGCAGCTGTAATTTGGTGACTGCCGTCCCTAAAAAAAGCCACCGTTTGGCAGCTTCCCTGTTGCCGCCGAGCTTGGATGTGGTGGCGAGCGGCTCGGAGCCGCAGCAGAGACAAGGGACCGAGTGGAGCCCGAGAGCAGAGCAACAAAAATCCAGAGCAAAACAGACAAAAATAAATAAATAAAACAAAAGTGAAGAATCGCTGGACACTGGCGGCGGCGACGCCAACCTGAGCGCCCGGGCCTGTGGGCAGATGAGCCTCGGGCCAAATATGTGAGGCATTCCAAAGTTTGAGGCAGTTTTACGTGGGCTGTGAATAGAGGCTGTAAACAACGGGCAGAAAAGGGACAATCAGCAATTTGTATTGTCCAAACGTGGGGACAAATTCAAATGGACCTGGAGTCGAGGAAATCCAGCCCGAGACGTGGCACCGAACAAGAACAGATGATGAGAATGCATGTGGAGACAGACGGGTGGATGGATGGAGAGACAGACAGGCTGCGGTGGGGGGTGGGGGGGCGGGGGGCAGACGAGCAGGTGCAGGGTGGTCAACCCACACGCAGACTAATGTGCAGACAGAGTGGACGGTCAGGAAAGGATTGAAACCATCACTTTGACCGTCTGACCACAGATCCACCGTCACACTCTGTCACTCCTCGGCCGAGAAGCCCACGTTAAAGGTGCAGTGCGTGAAATTTCGGTCATTTTTTTCACCTCTAAAAATATTCGGAAACAATGACATGCTGACATATTCGTGAATACATAAGCATCTGAATGTTTTACTGTTCTCCATTACTCTTAAATGAGCCCATTAATGTATATTTACATCCTCTCTATGGAGGCCGCCATGTTTTTACAGTAGTAAAAGTGGACGAGCTAAACGTCTTTCGGGTTTGAATGACAACTGAAGTCGACCACAGTTTCTCCTGCATGTTCTGAAGGGTGAAGGTGAGGTGATGGATACAACAGGCAACTTCACCTCTAGAGGTCACCAAATCTCACACAGAGCACATGAAGTGGCGTCTTTGAAAAAAAGAATCAAAAGACCTGGAGAGGAAAAGAACCTAATAGACCTATTACCAGACATCTGAAGTTAGACACGCCTTTATAGATAAATGGCTCAAAGGTGGTGATTAACCATGTGTGACGTCACCGACACAGGATGTAAAGAGCCCACAGAGATGTTCTCTATGTCCCTGCAGGACAGTAGAGAATTTGCATACTGGAGACGGCAAACAAAAATAATGATCATAATCCTCTGGGCTGAGGTTTCCCTGCTCTCTCAGCAGGTTTCAGTGCGCTGCCTGTGTGCACACAGAGGCCGGGTTTGAGGGCAGAGAGTGGGCCTGCTGCTGCGCACCAGAGTGGGTTTGACCCGATTGGCACGTTTCACTATAATTATTGCGCGGGGACGTAAAACTGCTCCGCTATAAACGCGACACATTTATAGAGACGGCTGAGAGAGTAAAGGGTTACGCCGATGTCGGGGAGCAATGAGCGCAAGATGTACAACTTTGCTTTTATTCTTATCTCTAATGAAAGGAGTCTGTGGAGAGGTGCTGCGCCATCTAGTGTCGGCTGGCAGTAATGGCTGGCTGAGATGTCCCCGCGTCGGATGGGAAACGGACGCGATGGAGCAGGTTGTGATGAAGAGTTACACAATTTAGGTTTTGACGTCAGACAGGAAGTACAGTTATGATCAAGTGTGAATGTGAGAAAACAACATCTAAACTGAGTTTGGCACAAACGTTGACAAATTAAAAGTTACCCTATAAGTACAAAAAGTATGAGCTGAGTTTTACTGCGAGATACAACAGTTAGAAAGTTTGTTTTTTGGCTGAATATGTGTTTAAATTTGGAGAAAATACTGTTTATAAGATAATGCATTCACTTTTTTAACATATAGGTCAAAATTTTGTCATTTCAAAGTAAAATCCAGTTTTAAAAAAGGAAGTAGCTCTAGAAATTGATAATTCAATGATTACAAAAGTAGTCCAGCATAAGCTCCCCTACCTTTTGGATAAAGAAAATAAGAAATTAAGTCCAAAGTGGCTGAAGAGTGTTTATCCTGGAGATTTAAAAAAATCAAAAGCAAAAGGAAATGCTGTCCTATCTGTTCATCACATTGAGGGATGACTGCAGTAGGTCCCCCTCTCCTCCTCCAGTGAGCTCCTCCACCGTGTGCCTCAGAGCCGTGTGTGCGCTTCAGTCCAGGCCGAGGAAATGACTGGGAGCCGGGGGGGTCGAGCCCATAAAGTTAACAAGCCTGCCTTCTTTCTCCCCCCCTGTTTCTGCAGGGGAGGAGAGGGGAGGAGGAGGTGAGGTGGGGAGTGGGGGGAGGGGAGGGGAGGGGAGGGGAGGGGAGGGAGCAGCCCGAGTACAGCTGTGCTATACAGTCTCTATACAGTCTCACTGTAATTTACATTTGGGATGTTTACCATTGATCTACATTTGAAGGGGGGGCATAAACATTACAAGTGTGACAAAGTAATAACATAAAGAAGTTGATAGAATAAATTTAAAAAACTAAAATTCCATCTTAAAGGTCCAGTGTGTAAAGGTCCAGTGTGTAGAATTAGGGGACCCCCCCCCCCCGTGTCATTGGGGAAAAATAGTATAAAACACTATTTATAGATTATGGTATTTCCCAATAATGAGTCCTTAATATTTACATAAGGAGCAGGTCCTTCTCACGGAGGCCACCTTGTTGAACTACAAGCCAACAATGGGTAAAACTGAGGCCACTATGGTGAAAGTGGAAAACCTAGCAGTTCACAGGGTGGCCACTTGAGGCTGGCTCCAAAAGTGGGTCAACCCCATGGACACCCATGTTAAAATGGCCACCTTTAAAGCTGAATTAAATATATTTAGAACCTGGTATAAACTATGATTTTGGTCTGAGTCCGTCCATCTATAGATGCTGCAACAGCACCATTGGCCCACCCCCAGCTCTTCCCGTGCTCCGCCTCTTTGCCCATTTTTGGCTGAACCAGGAAGTAGGAGGAGTAAGGCATCGGCGAGACGGGAACACGTCCATCTTTTACACATGGAAATGAGAGATAAAGGCCAATGTGGGTTCAAGCGTGGAGGGAGAGGGTGAGGTGAGGGGGTGATTCACGTGTAACATGAAACTCTGACCACTAGGTGTCACTAAGCTCTACACACGCTGCACCTTTGAAATGATAGATACACTGACACAGTGTTTAATGAGAGGACATTGCGCTGCGCAAGTATTATGGGGTGTTGTTATTACCGTGCATCGCTACAATCACGGTAAATAACCATACAAATATCACAGTGATGTTTCCCAGAGACGATAAAAGAGAGAACGTGCACCTTATTTGAACCTCATGTCCGAGGTCTGTCATTTCCACATTTAATTGCTCTCAAAAGACGATTTAGATAAAAACAACTCTGCTGCTGCCAATTAGAACGAAAGCTGCAGCTCTGACTCCACCATGCAGAGGAACGTATAAACTGCAGCTCAGGGACGAGACCAACGCAGTCTGGATGCCAATCAAAGGAAGGCGGTGTGGGATTCGGTGACATCTGGAGGTGAAGTTGCAGCGAACAACCCCTCCCCTTAAGGACAGTTTGTCCATTCTGGGCTGCTGTAAAAACATGGCCGCCTCCGTTATGAGGACCAGCTCCTGATACAATAACATGAAAGGGCTGAAATGGAAATGACCTAAATCTCACACACCAGGCCTTCAGAGTGTGGTCGGTCAGTTTGGAAACAGAACTTGACCCCTGACCTTCACCCTTGTTTACACATTTCCATTTTATTACCCTTTGACTCGCTCACACTTCTGCTCACACTGAAAGTTCCATTTCTCAAACCTCTCTTTTACTTCAACTAAACCAGAGTTGCACATTTGTCTGTGATCAGCAGACGACTTGGAGAACACACGATGATTTTATCAAGCTCCACCAAACATCATGAGGCAAGTGTATTTCAAGGCCTGTGATTAAGCAACGTATGATTTGGAGTTTTCTATTAAATTTTGTGTTGGCGTGGATGAAATGTTCCTCCTCGCCGACTCTCTGAGATCCCACAGCAGAGCCAGCAGCCCAGGAGCTTGGCAAACCACAACCTTCTGGGGACTTCTCTGCTCCAACACGGCCTCACAAACACAGTTGTCTTATTATCCTCGAGTGGAACAGATGCAGGGCGGCGGAGTGTTGCAGGGAAACCGTAATAATTCTCCTCATCAGATGTATGATGAGGGTGCAGGGTGCAGGGTGCAGGGTGGCAGGGTGCAGGGTGCAGGGTACAGGGTGCAGGGTACATGGTGGCAGGGTGCAGGGTGGTGGGTGCAGGGTGGCAGGGTACAGG
>JAFBJT010111960.1:0-11138 GCA_016785325.1 Chascanopsetta lugubris | reverse complement strand
AGGGTGCAGGGTGGTGGGTGCAGGGTGGCAGGGTACAGGGTGGCAGGGTGCAGGGTACAGGGTGGCAGGGTGCAGGGTACAGGGTGGCGGGTGGTGGGTGCAGGGTGGCAGGGTGCAGGGTGCAGGGTACAGGGTGGCGGGTGCAGGGTGGCAGGGTGCAGGGTGGCAGGGTGCAGGGTGGCAGGGTACAGGGTGGCGGGTGCAGGGAGGTGGAAAAGGCAACACAGACCGGATCCCTGCCCTGCGGCGTTGGCCGGGGACGAGGTTTTGATAAAAGGCGTTTGGAGATAACATTCCTACTTTCTACACTTCCTCTCTTTCCCCTGTTTGGTAGGTTCTGTGTCCTCTTCGCTTCTCACCCTCCCTCTCTCTCACCCTCTCTCTCGCCCTCTCTCTCGCCCTCTCTCTCGCTGTGGTTCAGTTGATTATGGTGTTGGCCTGTAGCTCGAGGGCTTTGGCATCCAAATGAAACTTTTTTGTCCTACGAGTGTTTTCAAATGAAGTGTCTCCACAGATTAGCAGCACACCCACTTGTTAGTTCCTGCGTAGGAGCTGCCATGTGGACGTGTGCGATTCTGCGAAGGAGAATTCTGACCAGACTTTTTTTTTTTTGTGAGCAAGTTCTTGGAAATTTCAAGTTGTTTTATTCCATATTTACCCAAGAGCATGAGGTTTCAATTTAAGAGAAGACTTATTGTTATTTGAATTGTTTCACTATTCTTGAAGTTGTTCTTCTTCTCTGCACTACAGCACATCAAGGGGAAGAGGGTGTAGACTAAACTCTACAGCTGTGCATATTCAGTTGCGTTGCTCATCATTAAGAGGGAGCGGATCTAGAATGGATGGTTCTGCGTCTCCTGCTCTAGAGGAGCAAATGGTTGACCCCTCATTCTGGGACTCGATCTAATGTTCCAGGGAAAAGTCCTCACGTCTTGTCAGTCGAGGAGAGGGGATCATTTGGCTGTTTTCTACGAGTGTGTGTTTTGTTATCTTTTTAGGGCCCATTCCAAGATTAACACTATTATGGCGAGTCATTATTTCTGGGCACTGGACTGGTTTATGGTAAATGGTAAATAGTTTGTGTGTGTGTGTGTGTGTGTGTGTGTGTGTGTGTGTGTGTGTGTGTATAGTACTTTACATAGTGTTGAAGGCCTCTCAAAGCGCTTTACAGCAGAGTTTACATTCACCCAGTCACACAAACATGCTGTGCTTCTACCTGCAGCACTTTGTATGTATGTGGGACAATGTGGGGTTCAGTGTCTTGCCCAAGGTCTCCCCAGCATACGGAATTGGGGGAAGCGGGAATCAAACCCCCGACCCCCACAGCTGTGTAGTTTAGGTCGGAGTTGGGCGATTTTGTTGGGGTCACAGTATCTGAGACGGGAAAGTCAAAGTCAAGTCCCGATAAGAATAGCTACACAAACTTGTGTATGTGTGTGTGTAACTGCTTGTACTTTGCTCTTTTTCTACTCACCCCCCCCACCCCCCTTCCTTAAACCTCCAATAACAAACACAGGAAGCTGCTGTCGCCGGGCAGAACAGACAGCAGCAGAGGCTCTATGGTTTTTCTCACCAGCGATCTCTGGCCTCAGCTCGACAGGATGCCAAACATCTGTTGGGTGTGATGAGATGTCGGTTTAACACTTTGGTCGTATCACACGCCGGGTGATGGATGGCACGGAGTGGCAAGTCTGCCAAGTCTGAAAAGGCAACATGCGACAGGACATGGAGGGCATTTCTTTCCCCCCTAAGACTTAAAAGAAGGCATGTGACACACAGACGGGAACATACAAAAATAAAAATAAAAAACAGATGCAATTTCATCGTATTTCGGGCCAAATGTGTGCCCTGCGTGTGCACGCAGGAGCTGCAGTATAAATACGAATGTGTAGTTTCTTAGACAGTAATGTGCCGTTTGCAAAATGACTGTACAATTATGGAGAATGAAGACTGCACCACATGCACAGGACGCAGCGCAGGACATGTGATTACATGCCCAGACAGACAGACAGAGAGAGAGAGAGAGAGAGAGAGAGAGAGAGAGAGAGAGAGAGAGAGAGAGTATAAATAAAAGTGTGGCTCTGTCCGTGTTACATGTTCAAACCATGGACACACTGTCCTATATACCCAGCTTTCAATACAACAGCTCCACTGTCACTCACTCATCAACCATGGACCTCGCTCGCCCTCGGCCCTCCACCTCCCTCTCTTTCTCTCTCTCTCTCCCTCTCCCTCTCTCTCTCCCTCTCTCTCAGAGTCTGTGTCAGCAGGGGACCTTCTGTTCTTCATTTGGAGCGGCACACGCATGAAACCTTATACCTACAGCCTGCGTGCACGTTCGGTAAATTACGACTTCACCCAGCGAGCGTGACTCAGCGTTTCATCATTTTAATTGCTCTGAGCGATAAAGCATGAAGAGCACGACTCGATTCGCGAACCAAAGAGGCTCGCTCTAATACGTTTCCTCCCTTTCTCTCGCCGCAAGTAGACTTGCGAGAGCAGACATCGCGGTCGTTGTGGGATGATTCGGCGGGAAAAGCGGCTTAATCAAGTTGTCGCCCTGTCGTGTTGGCGTCACGAGCGGTTGATGTTATCTCGGGGATGACAACAGCGGGAGGGAGGGAGGGAGAGAGGAGGAGGAGGAGGAGGAGGAGTTGAATGGAGAGCAGTTGGAGAAATCAGTTCCACTTTGTTCTCGGAGCTTGGAGCATCTTTAGAGAGGCGGCGGGATCAGAGGATCGTCGCAAGAGACCAAATAATTGTGGCAAGAAATCCACGAGGAGAAGATTCACCGGGAGATACAGGGTTGGCAGTGGACACATGGACGGAGAGAACATAGAGATCTGGGCAGTGGCTTTGTCAATAAGGCTGCTCAGGCACCAGATCCAGCTCCAGTGAGGCTCTTTGTTCCAAATTCTGTAAAAAAACAAACAAAAAAAACAAAAAAAAAAGGGAGGCTCTGAACAGGCTCCAGCTCTCTGGCTTCTTCCCTCTCTCTCTGTCCTCTTACCACATCGTGTTGGACTCGTCGTGAGCTGCTTCTCGTCTCAACTTTCGCTGATTGGCTCGGGGACTTTCTGCGGAACAATCGCCCGATTGTAGCAGAGTACCAGCTTTTTTTTTCTTCTTTGTCCCTCACCTTTTCTTTCACCCCTTCTTTCACCCCCCCCCCCCCACCAACTCCTCTGTACGTGCTCCCCCTCTCCTCTTACACACACACACACACACACACACACACACACATCCCAATCACTGCACACAATCCTGGATGCCAGGGGTGTCAAAGTCGTTTCAGCACAGGGGCCACAAACGGAGGAATTTGATTTCAAATGGGCGGGGCCAGTCACACTGTAGCACGATGACCTATAAACAACAACATCTTCAAATGTTCCTCTTTGCTTTAGCAGAGTTGTGAATTGAATGCAAGTGATCTCTTCGCAATACAACCAACATAAACAAAGCACACTGTTTTTCACACTTCGCAAAATCATCCCACGGGCCAGATTTGACCCTCTGGCCCACGGGCCGGTTCCGGCCCACGGGCCGTATGTTTGACACCCTCTGCATGTAACAGTAACAGTCGGCACTGACTGGGCCTCCATCACACTCACAGCAACCCTTTGTGTTTGTTCCGGGCGGCCCCTGCTTGTAGATGTTTATGTTGGAGCCCACCAGGCAATAGAGAACCTGCATGATGTTTATGTTTTCCTTTCCAATGGGCTCCCTGGGTTCAGCCTGTGTCCCCACATATTTTCACTCTCTCTCTCTGGGACCCCCACGCTGCACCCCCAACATTTACCATGTCACATCCCCGAAACCCCTTTTCCCTGCTGTCTCTATCTACAAACACACATGCACAGACTCAGACTGGAGACGAGGCCTAATCCTCGTCGTGAGGAGAATGAAAACAGAGTGAGACCTGTGTTTTGAGCGGATCCACATTCCACTGTAATCTATTATCCCTGTATACACACACACACAATAATCAGTTCAAATACCGTGTAGAGTACACATTTGCTTTGATACCAAGCAAAACATCACAGTCATTTGCTTAATCACAGACGAGATGTGAGAGAAAACTATGGGTTTGATGACGGTGAAATGAAAGGAGCTCGCGCTGACTAAGCAAACGACAAGATATTTTTTCGCAAATCCCGTTCGATTTTAGGGATGATTATGCTGAGAGAAGCGGCGCAGGGGGGTGGGGGGGGTGGGGTGGGAGGGTAGAGACGGATGCCGTGAACCCAGGAGATGATGCAGATGTTTATTTCGAAGTTTGTGTGTCTGTGTGGTCTGCTGCTCCGACGCGAGCTCCTGCTGCGGCTACAGGACCAGCCCCCCGCCATCGGTCACACAGGAGAAGGCGTCCGGGGGAATCTTCTCCATTTCCAGGGGATTATTTTCCAAGTGGACTGAGGCCAAGGTCGAGGCCGAGTTACGAGGATGGCACACACCCCACTGCCTCACCCGCCTGAAACCACAACACATAAACACTTGCATTTAGATGCCGACTTCCACAAATCACGGTCACTTGTACCCTATGGAGGCTGCAGATCCCACAGGGCTGCGTCGATGGAAAGATAATATATTTAATGCCAGGCCTGAACTTGGTGTTCCCTTCAAATTAAAACGGACTGTGTAGAAGGAACATGGGTGGGTCTGTAAATGATTTTGAGTTTACCGCAAAGAGTCGAGGTGGTGGTGGCGGAAAATGTCCAATCATCATTCATCATTCCATCACGCAGAGAACGTCAAAGTAGAACATTCAAATTTCTCAGAATGGAAGGGACGGAAACGTCGGAGTCCAAAAATAGATCGTGTCAGTGTCACTGAAGCATCACACCTCGTCTGAGAGTTGCCTCGATGAACTGCCCGGAAGTTCTTTAGCGTCCAGAGAATTTAGTCTGGACATTTTCCAAAGTTAATGTCTGAACAAACACAGCTTATCCCTCGATCAAGCTCGATAACATATCTGAAGCATATCGCTGCTGATGTTGGCAGGGATTTTCTGTTTGAAGTACATCTGTCGAGTTGGGCCGCTGACCACCACCACAAACACCAGGTCAGGGACATTCTAACGATTGCTTTAGTCTTCAGAATGAGAGCAAAGAGCAAACGGAGCCTGTCCGCAGTTTACATTAATAAGAAACTGACAGATAAGATACAAATATCCTGCTATACAGAGGAGTGGTATGGGAGAGGTCACTAGTGAAACAGCAAAATCTCCTTTCCCGACTTAACTCTAAATTAATCATTAGAAATGACAGAGAAATATGAGAAGTGTTTTCCGAAATAGTCTTGTTATCATAGTAAACATGTAAATAATAAACAGAGGATTTAGAAAATGTTTGGTCCGGCCACCCTGTAATTGCACGTTTATACCACTAGAGTGAGTCATGAGCTACCACAGAAACCCCATCGCATATTTATATATTAAAAGTTAAAGTTAAAGTAACCGTTTCAAAGCAAACGTGTTGAGCCTCATATCAGGAACCACACAGCTGCTCCGGAGCTGAACACGCAGCTGCATTCCTGGTATGTGCTGCAGTAACGATATTTACTAAAGTGCTCGTTTTATGGACTAAACTAACGAGGTGTAGCGAGTTTGGTCCTTTGCAGATATAAAATCTTGCACAATACCAGCACCTACAGCTGATCAATCAAACATACTTAGAAACCGTCCCTTACCTGATCTGGTTGTTGTCCAGCCTCAGCACCTTCAGGTTCTTGAACTGTCTGATGATGGGAGGGACCTCCCGCAGGTGGTTATTGTCCAATAGGAGCTCAGCCAGGGAACGGTAAGTCCCCACTAAAGACCGCCGCTCTATACCCTCATTAGTCAGGGCATTGTGGGATAACAGGAGGGAGCGCAGGCCGGGGCGCAGGTGGCGAAAGGCGAAGGCGGGGACGTGCCAAATGTTGTTGTGCTGGAGATCCAGTTTGTGGAGAGGACGGGGCAGATTCATCGGGACGGACGTGAACTGATTGTGGGACAAGTCCAAGTCCTGCAGGGACCTGAGGAGGAGAAACTCAGACCATCAGAGTGACGCAAGGCACCATCAGGGAGGGAGGGAGGGGGGCTTGGGGTGCAGAGAGCAGTATAGGGGAAGCTAATGTGTCTTTGGGGGCGCATTGTAAGTGAGCCTGGCAGTTTAAAGGGCGGGAGTTAAAGGGGGGGGGGGGGGACAACTGTGGATGATAAAGGGTTTGCAAATGTTTTGTTAGTGTGTGTGTGGGGGGTGGGGGGGGGGCACGAACGCTCGGGGAGGCAGCGGCAGATCTCCGGGGCGCAGATACAACACGGGGCTCCGCTGTTTTCCCGGGCAGAGTCCACACAGCTGCTGTGAGTTTGCAGCGCGGCTCACAGCAGGAGATGAACCTCATTTCCTGTTTCCACCGCCGCGCACAGACCACACGGCGCAGCCAATGGGCTCGGCCCATCCCCAGGTGGCCGGCCAATGTCGGCGCGGCGGCGAGAGAGAGAGAGAGAGAGAGGGAAAAACCACTGAGGGATGAAGGAGGGAGGAGGATTATGGATGAGGGAGACGTGCCGGCTGGTATGCGTCTGACTGAGGTTAAGTGCTTCTGCGTTTCAGCCGCCAAGCACGTTACAGTAAGACCCCCGCATTAACTCGCCACCCTTGAACTTTTCAACTCCCAGGATGCCCTGCCGCTATGAGACACGGGACGTGCATGTTGGCGTCGTCGTAATCTATTGGCCGCCGACGACAACGGCCCAAATCAACGGCCAACGGGTTCACGGCTGCGTCTCAATGCAGAGGCTGCAGCCCCGCAGGAGACTGCAGTTGACCCGTTGAATAACGACAGCGGCGCTACACCATCCTGACATCACTGAGAGATGAAGGCTCCGGTGGGAGGATCCTTCCCGACCCTCTGTTTCCAGGGACTCGCTGTATTTCAGTGACGCAAGATCACAAGCTGTAGAGTCAAGACATCTCATCACGTTCAACCCAACAGCTCCAGGTGCACCGCGAAAACAACCAAGGGGCATTGTAACTTTCCTGTCGTGTCCGTATTCAGCTCTGTTGCTAGGCAACAACACACACAAAAAAAGGTGGAATGGAAAGGCTGTGTTGACCGGGGCATTTCATTGTGGCTCAGCTCCCGTGGTTTACATGATGGAGGTGGTGTTTGTGAGGCCCTGAGCTAAGACACTTATTTTTTTTAAAGGAAAAAACATATAAATTCTAAGAAAACTACAGAAATAAAAATAATTCCAAAGAACTTCCTTGAAGCTGGTCCCTCGAGTAATTTGGGCCTCCCTTTCAGAAATAATTAAAATGGTTCCCTGAGGAATCTTTGCTCAACAGAAGTGCAATAAAGCATCACATCAGAGCCAGAGAGGGAAAGAGCACAACCACACGCAGAACTCACAACACAGAAGAAACAAAACTCACTGACGCCACACAGCAGGTCGTCTGTTCAGCTCACAAATGTTGTGCATGTCATAATAATAATACAAATTAAATAATGGTAGCGCTTGAAAATGGAAAAAAAGATACGTGTATCACTCTATCCCTTCAACGCACCGGGTGGCTGGTGTTGATGTATGCACCACATCTCTGCCAGCAGGCACAGCAGCAGCAGCAGCAGCAGCAGCAGCAGCAGGCTGGGCTCCACATGGTCATAATGATGTATTAATAAGGGATACACGGCGCTCTGTTCCCAGGACCCCGCCCTCTGCACCCCCACCCACTGGCACCTACACACACTGCAGTCAAGTGATCTTTAGTGGAAACAAATGACTCGACATGCCCGTCATGTATGATGCACATTTTTAAACAAACATGCCTCAGCACATTCTCGTCCTGGGATTCGTGTGTGTTTGCGCACGCGTGTGTGTGTGTGTGTGTGTGTGTGTGAATGTGTTGGTGCACATGGTCAGCACAGCCAGGAGTAATCAAGCCGCTCTGCTTCTCCTCAGGATGTTGAGTTGTAATAAGAAGCAGAACTCAGGCCTGATGCACAGCGCTGGAATGAGAGCGGTTGTAGGTGAAGCAGCCAGGCGCAGCAGCTGTGCCAAGCAGGAGGCACAGGCCCAAGCTGGATTTGAATAATGGTAAGATGGATGGATGATGGCAGAGCAGGACTCCAGCTATAATATGTCATTTTGGTGCAGGCTTCTGTGTGCACTGAATTTATGAATGTCGGCTTATGTCTGGCGTTTCAGGCCATTAGTCACATAGGTGGAATACAGAGTGACGCATGAGGATCACTTTACGGACTGGAGGGTGCAGTAGGCACTTTTTTGGGTTTCGGAACAAAATCCCTTTTTGAGGCCTGTGAGTGAAGAAGTGTTGCCCATCTTCTTCGGAGGCCTCTTTAGACCTCTCACTACGTGAAGTGGCTCTGTTTGCAATATACAGGGACTGGGTCTGGCTTCAGGACCCACCATCACCCCTTAATGACAAGCCGTGACCCATTTGGAGGAGAGTTTTCAACCTCAACCAGCAGGTGGCGGTGCTACCCCCCTTTACACTCAATTAGCTGCATTTCAATGTAGTCAGTGTCATACTTGGGTTTTCGCTAGGGTCAGTGAGCTAAATGAAAACAAACTGCCAGTTTTCTTCCGTCTGTGAAATGGCGGGCATCTATTAGCGTTACATGGCATCATCATCGCCACCTACTGTTGAGGAGTGGAAATTATTGGCACCGCTTTAGAGCCTATGGTCCTGAGTGGCACCTTTTGCCAGCTGGGATACAGCAACAACAGATACGACAGAGTCCACAAATAAACAACAGCTGGCACTCTCTCTCTCTCTCTCTCTCTCTCCCTCTCTCTCTCACTCACTCACTCAAGCCAGCATGAGTGATTCCTCAGAGTGATAACCCCTCACCTTAAGGCTGCTTATCACTTCGCTGCCAGAAGGTGTCGCTATTTACAGCCACTTTTGGAAGGTTCGCGAACGCACCCTTAATGCAAAGGCGGCCACATTATGTGTGACGTGTCCATCGCTGTATGTCTGGATCTGCGTTTACATGCTGGGTGAATCAGGTCCATCCCCAGTGTAAAAGCCTCTGTGGGCAGAGGTTTGCACATGTCGGGGGTGTGATGCCTCCCCTCAGTCTCATGTGCCTGAGTGTGCATCTGTGCCGGTCGTCCCACGTGAGCTTATCACAAAACCAATTTGCTGCAGCTGAGGATGAAAGAGCTCCATCACACGCCCCACCAGGACCCGACGCGTCACAACATGACGTGACACACACACACACACACACACGCACACACAACTTTGATGTGATGCTTGCTGAACCTGTGCCTCCGTGCAGTCAGCGTGAGCCTGCAGCCATGATAAATCTAACCACGGATCCTCCGCAACAACAACCTCAGTCAAAGTGACACATCGGATCAAAATCAAATTGAGAAAAAAGAAGAAAAAAAAAACGCTCTCTGTGATTGAATCGACACGTCATTACTTTCTGTTTAATCGCATGTCAAACAGAGTGAGACACTGTCGCCATCACTTGACTTAATTAAAAGTGTCACTACAGTTTACACGGATGATTTAACGCTGACGTGCGCCAGTGGAATCCACATTCGTGTCCGTTTTCAGAGGAAAATGGTTGCTAGATTAAAAAGTTGAACACAATTGAAAACATATTAACCTTAATAATGTTATTACTGTGGCCTTTAGGAAAGACCGATGTTTATCTTGCTCTCATCAGCAAAAGTAACTTGAAACATGTGGTCGTGTTGGCTGGCAGCACAGACGCGATCATGATCCAATCCTGTGTGGATACACAGACGTCTAATACACTTATTAGTGTTGACAGTTCCAACTTCGTCAACAGTCAAGGTTGTCCACCAGAAGAAGCAACCTGACAACTCAAGCAATAACAAACGCTGGTAACAGCACTTGAACTATAGGTTCCAATACATGACAAACGCACAGCTTCAGAATGAGGTGAGGTGCTGGCAGTCAGACAGACCCCAACTTCGTCAACAGTCAAGGTTGTCCACCAGAAGAAGCAACCTGACAACTCAAGCAATAACAAACGCTGGTAACAGCACTTGAACTATAGGTTCCAATACATGACAAACGCACAGCTTCAGAATGAGGTGAGGTGCTGGCAGTCAGACAGGCCCCAGGTCTGAGACCCCCCCCCCCCAGCCCCCTCCCCCCTCCCCCCTTGCTCCCTATAACCTCCAACACTATATATCCTGCTCTGCGCTCATACCTGCGATCCCCACTCAGCCCAGCGAGAGGCAACAATAACACTGACTTCATGACACGGAACAGAGGAGCTCAACTAACCAGAACCAGCAGCTCACTGCAGTTTATTTCTTCTTCTCACACAATTTACTTTTCGGACTCCCTCTTTTTTTCCACACACGTCTGCAGAGCAACGCGATGATTTCATTCCCACACAACATGGATCTAATCACATGCAACCTCTGAGGGTGGCAGAACCCAAAGCATTCACCAGGTCTCCATCCTCCATCTTTGGGATGCAGTGGAGGAGGGTGAGCTGCTGTTCAGTCTGCATGTATGGAGAATCTGAATTCAGCTGACCTTTGCCCTTTCAGGTATCTTCACCTGCAGAGACAAGGTCGCGTTGAGCTGTGTGTGTGTGTGTGTGTGTGTGTGTGTGTGTGTGTGTGTGTGTGTGTGTTGCTGTAGGAAGCTTTTTGAAGGAGCGTGTCTAATCAGCCTGCAGAGCCAGTGGGAAGAATGCTGTCGCTCTCACCACTAATGAGGGCGAGTGTCAGGCGTCAAATACACTCCAGTCAGACGTCAAATGAAGGGTTGGCGAGTGACGTGACAGAGCTGTCACTTCCCCGTCCCTGAGGTTTTTTATTTTCCCTCTGCGATCACAACATGTCATCATTTCTCCACTCACATTTTCCCTCAGAATATTTTCTGAACTTTTTGGAGTTTCTCCTTTAGTGTAGCGTCACTCCCTTATATCAGCACCGCTCGCTCTCTCTCTCTCTCTCACACTCTCTCCCTCTGTCTCTCGCCCACTGTGGTTCACAAGGATCCTAGGGAGCAGAAAAAGAACCCAATGGAATTCACTATATTTAAAGGCACACTCTCGTACACCCACGTTCGCAGGGACAGAAACACACTATATATCAAGACACACACACTGAGACACACACACACACACACACA
>JAFBJT010111958.1:62119-74635 GCA_016785325.1 Chascanopsetta lugubris | reverse complement strand
TGAGTACCTCTCTCTCTCTCTCTCTCTCTCTCTCTCTCTCTCTCTCTCTCTCTCTCTCATTGTCTTTTTCTAAATATGTTTAATAGGAAAAACTTGGAATGTGATCAGTGTCGACGTGGAACGATCTTGTGCAGGACTTTTGATAATGTCATCGACTTTTAATAATCCTCCTCGTTTTCAATTTGGCTTCACTTGTGCTCTTCCATTTGTGCTCTTCGTTTTCATTCTTTGTGCTACTTTTTCAATCTCATGTGTCAAATTATCTATTTTCTTCATTTGTGCTTTCTCCAATCATCCCAACAATCCCATCTATCATCTCAATCAGTTGCCTCATGAAGGGAAAGTCCTACACGTGCGTATACTTGTATGTTTCGGGCAGTGCTATTCTTTGAGGCTCGATTGTGAAAAAGTGAAGATAAGGTAGGAAATGGACATCGATAGAAAGACACTGAAAGGTGTGTGTTGTGTTACGGAGGCGAGACAAAGGCCTTTGTGCGCTGATTGATTTTCTGCCTGTTTGGTCCCTAAATATTTGACTTGGTCATGTTGTCTCTCTTTCTCTCTCCCTCCTGTCACACACACACACACACACACACACTCTAACACACACTCTAATTCTGGCTCAACAGGTGACTCACAACGGAAAAAAAATGTCCCTTTTTCTTCACAGTAGTAAAACAAAAGAAAAAAGAAAGGAAACAAAAGAGAGATTAAAACAAAGTGGGCTCCATGTTATTGGATGTGCTTTGTAAGTCCATATCGTGAGTGTGCTTGTGGGTATATGAGGCTCAGCGTTGGTGTAGCCGTTTGCCAGCGTTTGCTGTACCTCTGGAATTCTGGGGCATTGAAATTGGGCATGGTTGTGCTCAAATGAGAGTATGCGGGTGAACCGGACTGAGGAGCAGAGTCGGGTACAAAGGTTAATGCTCTAACCCTCGTGGTCCTTGCATTAGAATTACAGAGCACGTGTATGAAAGGTGGAAGATGATCTGAAGGCCTCCCGTGTTCTACAGCCTCATCTCGTCAGGTAAAACCAGGATGTATTGCTGCTGAGAATAACATTTACTTCTCTCCTCCCTCCCTCCCCGAACGCCTTGAAGTGTGTTGTGCAAGTATCTGCTATAAAGGACATAATTGTGCTCTAACAGGTAAAGTATACCTCTGTTATGACTTCACGGTTAAGTGAATAAGTATTATATATTTATATATATATATTTTTATATATCAGTCAGATAGACAGTTACAAAAAACCTTTAAAGGGACTAATGAAAAAAGCAAACTAAGCTACATAAAAAACAATTAGTAGTTCTGTTCATGTGACGTTTTTTGTTTGTTTTTTTGTTGTTTTTTTTTCCTCATTCGCTCTGTTTTTCATCACCAGGTAGGAAAGCCTGTGGAGCCCAGGAGCAGGGGATCTCTGTGCTGCCATTATTCATGTTTCCATGGTTCCTCCTCAACAAGCGTGCACTCCGCAGCAGAGCCGTTAGTGGCTGAGGTTACCTGTAAGCAGTCAGCAGTGAGAGCTCAACAACAGAGCCAAGGCACGCATGAAAGAAACACACACAACAAACCTCATCATTACGTACAGTACAATAAACACCATTAGGATTGAATTTGCAGCTTAAAGGTGCAGCGTGTAAGAGATGGCGACATCTACTGGTGAAGTTGCATGTTGTATCCGTCACCTCACCTCTCCCTCGGGCATGCGAGGGAAGCTATGGTAGCTCCTGGTTGTCATTAAAGCTCAAGAGATGTGTAAGTACGCCCAGTAGGGCTCTTTTTATACTTTACATTTAGGTGATTATACATTTGTCAAAATGTAGTCAGTATATAATTGTTTTGTAATTCTATTTCTACCGATTTAAGAGACAAAAATGGAATCTTACACACTGCACCTTTAAAGCAAGGACTCTGAGTTGTCAATCTGGGTTATTCATTTTATATAGCTATGCTCTAACATGCCTAAGCTCAAGCAAAAAAAAGGAACAGAGAAAGGAACTGCTACTAGTGTAAATTTAAAGGGACAATTACACAAAGATTTGTGCTTCTGAGCGATGATATACTATAAAAACATCAATCTATTTATTCTAGGTATTGGTTTGATTTCCACCTGAATCTTACGCACTCGACCTTTAACTTTTCTTTTTTCAAATGCTGCTTGTTTGGATAGAGCAACTGCTTCCTACTTCCTATGAATGACTGTTTTAATCAAAATAGTTTATAATATCATTTCAATTTTTAATGAGTTTCTGTAGGTGTGGGTGCTGTAGCTGTACAATGTTTGGCCATTAAAACACGGCCTCTTTTTTTATATAGCTACTTTGCAACATGCAAAAACTATGGGAAGGTTATTGAAATTCCTATTTGACCACTAATGACCATAGAGCAGGGAGCAAATAATTACGATGACCAAAAACAAAATAAATGAATAAAAATGAATGAATAAATTATTATATAAATAAATAAAAACATGCCAATGCATAATGTACACAAAATTACACAGATACACAGACAACAAGATACAAACACTAGAAAATGAATGCAGTTAAGTTTTTGCTAGTTTGCAAGCAAGTGTCTACAGAGGCAGGAGCCTCTTTGCAGAATGGCGTTAGAAATGTGAGTCGATGCGATTACTGGCAAACAGAAGAGAAAATAATCGTGATGGATACTGGGAATAGCAAGCCTTTGCATTTATATGTAAATGTCTGATAATAAATGGAGGCCCAGAATGGAGGATATAACTTTTTTTACAACGGGCCGAGTGCTGGAGTGACAGGTTGCCAAGTGTTGCTAGGCAACACCTTTCCCCCCTTTAATAAATGAGTGAGCTCATCAGTAGACCTTTTCTGCCTCTCCCTCTGTGTGTGTGTGTGTGTGTGTGTGTGCGTGTGTGTGTGTGTGTGTGTGTGTGTGTGTGTCAGCATGCTTAACTCCCTTACATTCATCTAAAAGCCCATCATGAATTCAAGGACTGCATCACACATTACGGGAGCTGCTTCACAGCTTTCCAATTCACAGCACAGTTTTCACAATGAGCAGAAATAGATGGTGTCAAAAATGCAAAGGCCCTGACGGGGAGTGAGTCAGTGGTGACGCAGTCAATGTGAAGAATATATGATCTGTTAATTAGCTGTAACACACCCCAGTGCACATTCAATTCTGCACCAAATTTAGAGGTAATTTCATCAAACAAATAAAATATTTTGCTCCAAAGGGAAATCAGTAAAAGGTAAATGAAAGAAACGATTACAGAAAGGCTTATTCTATTGTACTATGTTTCTTTTTTGTTTGTTTGTTTGTTTTTTGGGGAGGAGGGGGTGTAAATTGGATGAAGTGTGAACTTCTGATGGATGGCAAAGCTGCTAAATAATTCCTCAGCATCATAATGAGGATTATCTGCTGCTGCCTTTTGAATCAGAGCCAAAGCCCAATGGCTCATAGTCATCAGATTAGCTACCTGTTGAGCCACAGCTGAGTTATCCCTCCTTTGCATATATTGCCAGCGTTTGGTTTGTTTGATTTTAAAAACCTTTTAAAAATTCTCTGCCACCCCATTGGCACCAAAAGCTGCTATTCCCAGACGAAATGACATAAATACATACATGCACATGCACCTGATGTTCTCTCACTTCACGTCTGCCATAATAAATAACGGAGGGTGTATTTACATCATTAGATCCAAACATACAAAAGATAAAACAAATAGAAACAGGCAAGAGAGCAGGGTGAGCGTGCCACAACAGAGAGGGTTATATGCAAGTCTCTATGTCCGTAAGCGTTAATTGTACCTTGCATTCATCTACTACGACAGAAGTGTTAGCAGTGGTAGAGGCAGTGGTGGCGGTGGCGGTTAAGACGCACTGGTTGGAATTGTTTTCGTGGTGGTTCTTCATGTCGTCGTAGTAAGACGGGGTCTTCGTCATCATTTCGATGTCGTCCGATTTGGCCATGTGCGCGTCCAGCTCTTCCAGCTCCGCTTTGGACATGTGGTACACGATGCCTGCGCCGTAGGAGTCGCCCACCACGTTCACAGAGGTCCTGAATCGATCCCTACGAGCCGCAAGGGGCACAAGAGGAAGAGGGTTTGGCACATCTGGCAAACGAAGCAGGGAGAATGGGCAGGTGCACATCGGACTGGTCAAACTCACAGCAGCCAGTCAACAGCAACCAGCAGACTGATGTCTTGCGTCGGCAGGCCGACGGCAGTCAGGATCAGCAGCATGGTCACCAGGCCAGCACTGGGAATACTGGCCGCTCCCACACTGGCCAGGGTGGCGGTGAGACTGGGGGAAGAACACGCAGCAAAGCAAAGCAGCACTCGGTCACATTCACCACTGAGCCCAGAGTCCTTACACCTCATTACTGCGGCTGAGGTCGTTCAGTCTCTATGGTGCTCAGCGGCTGAAGCGCACAATGGAGTGGCTCCTCCATAGGGTGTGAAGAGAGGAATAAATGCGGGTGAGGGGGGGGGGGTTTAATTTGAGGGTTTGTCCACTTGATACACTGTAAAAATGTCAGGCTTAAGGTCTTGGGTTAAGGTCAACCATCCTTGACTTGCTCTTTTAATAGGGATGTGCTTGGTGGGGTAAGAGACAGACATTGAAAAGAGAACGACAGGCGAAGAGCAAAGTGTGATTACTCGACTGTAGCCCCGAGGCTCAGTGTGAACCCTCTTCAAATGGGAGTAATTACACATTGCAGTTATTAACGTCTAAATAGCTCAATGTTTCAGTGAAACTGGAACTGACTGATCCAAAGGATCACTGGACATAAGAACGACATTTGGAGAGGGCCATACTATCACGCAGTGCTGTTAACCTGGTGGTATCTTCTTTTGCCTTTGCTACGCCCTCCATCGCCTCCACTAATGAGAACACAACCTCATTGGCAAACAATGCATGTCTTCAATTCAACAGAGCGTATGTGCTTCCTGACCTGACGGTGATAATCTGACCCGGGTCAAGGTGGATGCCGTTCATCTGGGCAATAAAGATGGCGGCCACAGCCTCATACAGCGCAGTTCCGTCCATGTTGATGGTGGCACCGACTGGGAGCACGAAGCGAGTGACTCTCTTGTCAATACCCAGATTTTCCTCCAGACAACGGAAGGTGACGGGCAGAGTGCCAGCGCTGAGGGGGAAGCAGAAAGAGGTTGTTCATATGCATTGTCTGAACTAAAAAAAAGAGATGAAGATGAAGCATCCATCCACTCGTCCATCCATCCACCCATGGTGGTGCTGACCTGGAGGCTGTGCCCAGAGCAGTGATCCAGGCCTGGAAGATTCCCAGGAAGAAAGTGAAGGGGTTTTTCCTGACAATAACAAAGTAGATGCTGGGCAGGAAGATCGCTCCATGAATGATGAGGCCGATGATCACCGTCACCATGTACATGCCCAATTGCCTGCCCACCACCTCCAGATCCTTGATGGAGATGATCTTACCACAGATCAGACAGGCAATACCGAAGGGTGAGTACCTGAAAAAATTCAAAACATTTGCTGATTCGTCCAAGTTTAGCAAGCGTTTTCTAGGAAAGCGGATCAATTCCGCATTCAGTATCACAAAATGTTGTAATGACTTTATTCGTCAAAACCATTCATTTTCTGACTCAAAATAACCAAATGAATTTCAAAATGATTCAATGAGATTCTTAAGTGATACAAACCACATGATCATGATGACAAGTTTCATCACAATCTCATTGAGGATGTTGAAGAATTCAATCATGAGTCTGGCCTTCTCTCCCATCTTGCCCATGCAGATGCCAAATGCAATAAAGAAACCAATCAGACCTGTGACAGAAAACCATAACATTTAAATACCAATGTGCGTGAGCGGGAATTGCGATGACTGCAGCATGAAGGTTGCAGGGGGTGAGATGTTTTAACGCTCATTCATGCTCACGTAGTACAGTATATTGAAAATGACGTATTTATCTGTCAGAGTTGTATGTTCTTCTCGTTATTTCAACCCCTTCTTCCTCAACGAATGGCAACAAGCAACATGCAGCAATACCACTGATATTTGGGCAGATATTTTGAGAGGCTGTGTCACTAATAGTTTAAAGAAGACAGTAGAAAGATGCAAAAACACCACCTTATCACATCTCGAATCTGTGCTGCCCTCTAGTGGCTGTATTGCTCTAAACCTGCTAGCGTACAGGACACAACAAAGACAAAATGGATCTTGGGATGGCGACATCTATAAGCAGAGCCAAAGTTGAGTCTTTGCTCCGGTGTCGCAAGCAATGCTAACAGGCATAATCCCAATAAGCTGGTTGGAGGTGTTAAAATTTAAATGTCTTTGTTGACCCCTGACCTTTCGCCGTCATCGAAACGTCATCACAAAATGAATTTCCTTGACATTTGATCTAGACAGTATTGTCCTCTTTATAATAAACGAATGACTTTCATGATGCCTTGACGTGTCATATAGTTAAAAGCTAATGCCAAGCTAATGATGTTCCCGTCAGCAACTCCGTATTTGGCGCTAATTAGCCAACATTAGCATTGCTCAAACACTTGAAAAGGGGTGGTGGACATGATATGGGGCCTGCTTAGCCTAAGCATGTTAGCATTGTGAAAATGATAGCATGCTGCACATCCGCACACAACCACTAGCGTGGCTGTTGCTCTCGTTTATTGGGGATAATCATGTAGAGAGTTTTTCTAATGTGGAAGTTGTACACACCCAGGACATTCATGCCACTCTTGAACTGCAGGGACTTTTTGATGATGAACTGAGGCTCCTTGGTGATGTTTGCCACTAGCCCCTCCACGGCGGTGGCATTGACCTCCTCCTCTACAATCACCTCCACTTTCTTTGTAACTGTCTGGATCTGAGGTTAAAAAAGGAAGCTGCGTTAGTCGTTGGGATCATTGACAGACACTTATGTCCATTATGATTTCACGTGGGTTTCAGAGACAACAGGCAAATCACGGCAATATTTTTCTGTACAAACAGCCCAAAACAAGGTCACGCCATCTTCAACCACTTATCCAAGTAATCAGGGTCGTGGGGTATTTCTACCATTACACATAGGGCCATTGGGGGTATCAGCATCAAGGCCAGTAAAACTAAAACAGCGTGCAATTGGGACTTGAACTATCAACCTTTGCTTCCAAAGGCAAATGCTTTAACCACTGAGCCACTGTCACCACAGAATCAGAGAGAGCATTCTTACATTAAATCAAACTTGATCCATCTATTACCTGTTGGAAACAAGCTTGCACCAAGTTCTCGGGGAACAGGTTCCTGATCAGATCAAAGAAGGCGTCCAGGCTGGACACTTCTTCGTTTTTCTCGCCCTCGCCCAGATTCTCCTTCAGCTTGGGGTTTCCAGGGTGGATGACCAACACAAGGATGACTCCCAGGACAGCAGCAATGACAGTGGTGCTCATGTAGTAGACCATAGCTCTGGTGCCCAGACGGCCGCTAGATTTGGCATCCAAACCGGCCAGACCTGCAGCCAAAACAATCAGCAGTCAACAAACCAGTCTGTAATAACATGAAGGTGCGTGGCAATATGTGGCATAATGAAAGAAACGTCAAATGATCAATTACAAATTAGTTTACACTGCACCTGTGATTAAACTGGAGATGATGAGAGGCAGGATCAACATCTTCAGCATCCTCATCAGGATGTCTCCAGGAAAAGCGATCACCATGACGATGTCTGGGTGTATCGGGGAGGCGACACGAAGCAACATCCCTGCTACAGCTCCCAAGATCACACCTGGAGTGAGAAGGGTTAGTGAAGGTGAAATAATTAGAAGTGCATTAGAGACAGATTAGAGTGGGGTGTTACATTTACTCAACAAACATACATATTCATTTTTGAGGGTAACTGTATGTAACTGTGACAAGACTGGAGATAAAATCTGTCAAATATGGATCAACAATTTGCCTGCGGTGGTGTTGGGGGGAAGTTTGAGGAGATAAAACATAAACCTGCTAAAATCAAATTAATCTCATGGAGGATTAAAATCCGTGGCAGCAGCAGGATGAGGCAGCATGTCAGATTCTCTGCTGAAGCATCTGTAATGTTTGCAAACCCCAAAACATGTTCAAGGATTGATTTCCTCTTTGTGGCAGCAAAGGTGAAACACTAAGAAGGGGGAGGCGACGTTGTGGACCATTATCTCAGACTCACTTTCTGCCTCCTGGGATTTTTCAGTTACCTAATGGTCCTTTGTCCCCTGGCTCCTATTTCATCAATAAAAGCCTGAAGATTTGGTCACAATGCCTCCGTTGACCTCTGACATGACTGAGTGTGTTTTCCAAGTAACAACTTGCAGTGGTTCTGTCCCACAAGGAGAGATGACCTCTGCGTGCTCCCAACTCCCCGCAGCCCTGCCCACCAGTTTCCAATCGTTGGCCTCCATGCGCATCCATCTCAGGCCACACAGATCTCCAGCATTCCTCCCATTCACCCCTCCAGTCGCCCAGGGCTGCACTTCCTCTGCTACCCCACCACTGCCCGACATCATGCAAGATGTTGTTTAATCACAAAACACTTGAAAGCCCTCCAGCTCTCAGAGGGAAACAAAAATCATATGAGCTGTCCTTTGGGATTCGAGCTCCCCAGTCTAGCTGTTTCCTGTGGATTCTGCACACCCAGTGGTTTTGGATGGCACTTGATTTCCTGCGCCTTCGGGCGGGCTCTTATCTGCTGAGTGACAGATGATCAATGATCGTGTTGGCTCGCTGGCTTCACCAGAGTCCTGCCAAGTGGGGTGGGATGTACACATGCCCACACAAACACACATGCAGACAGAGAGGTGCGCGCATGGCTGAAGGAGCTATCGACGCACAGCATATGATCTAAATCTCCAAAAGCTTCCAATCAGGGGCGTGGAACTCGTTTTCACCGAGGGCCACAGCAGCGTCACGGTTGCTCTCAAGGACTAAATGTAATGACTACTTAGCGTATTGTAAAACAACTGTCCTCATATTTGATCGTCATTTAATCAAGTTACAAATACAGACCCCCGCTGGCCACATAAAACGATCTCGAGGGCCACATTTGGCCCGCGGGCCACAAGTTTGACACATGTGTTCTAAATGATCAGAAAAAGGCGCCACGTGGCCGTCAGACACAACAAAGTACCTCCGATATGTGCCGATGAAACACCGGTATGATCTCAGACCCTCTCAGTGCATCATTAGTTCCGTGCCCTTTCCTCTTTTCGCTAAGCCTTTTCCACTGAACCTCCCCCCTGTGGTGCAGGGAATCGGGGGGCGATAATTACAGCACTTTTCATACGCCGGTGTTTGGGTGACCAGTGCCGCAGAGAGCTGTCTGCATCAACAGGTGGCACGGAGCTAAGGAAGGTCAGGACGGCCAGTCATCTCACTGTCTGCAGCAGCGAGCGGGCACAGATGGCATCTCCGCCTCATTTTTACCAGCAAGCTGCATCTGATGGCGCTGTGATTTAAGAGGGCAGTGATCTCAGCGATGGCGACCATCGTTGGCACGCCCCGGGACATTCATCAGAGAGAGAGAGAGAGAGAGAGAGAGAGAGAGAGAGACACGACGAGGTGACTTACCGAGAACGGTGAGCGTGAGCAGGAGGTTCTTGAACATCTTGGAGCAGATTTTGGCACATTTTGACTGGGGCCTGGCCTCGATGGGCTCCAGGTGACTCTCGTGCATCCTCACCTCCACTTGTTTAGGCATACTGTTGGCACTGTGGCAGAGAAAAGGAAACAAAAGTGCTGAATGCACAACATCTTTTGAATGCGCACTCTTGTCCATACATTCTCAGTGGTCACAGTGGGAGCAAAACAAAGCATTTCTGTTGACGTGACAAAACAGAGCACAGAAAAAGTTATTCAGCGTTTACTCTGCAAGTGTCTTTGAAAGCTTTCGTGGATTTTGGATTTTTGTCACTTTACAGTCCGGGTGGTTTTGCTCTCCGCAATGAAGCATAAGTAGCAAAATAATAGCAGCAGGACATTTTGAAAACATTTTTTTTCAGACGAAAATGAAGCCGACACGTATTATGTAATGCTTTTAATTTATTACTACACGTGGCGAAGAAAGTGCTGACAAATATCCCCCCGGTGTACGTATGTCTTTGAGTATTCCTTTAAGACAGTGATGAAGAAGAGTAACAGATGGAGAGAGAGAGGGAGAAAAAAACTTTACAGAGCAAATGTTCCATAAATTTTGCTCGTTAGTTCCTCTGCTCTCTCCTTCATAGCATGGACTCTCTTAAGAATATGAAAGACTTAATTCAGCAGCACCCTGACACAGAAAGAAAGAAAGAAAGAAAGAAAGAAAGAAAGAAAGAAAGAAAGAAAGAAAGAAAGAAAGAAAGAGAGGAGGCACTTCAGCTTCATTGTCTTCTTGATACGTTCCGGGAACAATCTATCAAATTGTCAGGCTTGTTTTGACATATACGTTGTCCATGAGGTGATAGAAATGTCAATGTGTTTCTATTCATCTTCGACAAACCCTCAGAAAAGGAAAATTTCCGCTGTGAAGAATTGACAAAGAAAAGACATGATGAAATAGTGCGAGTCTGACCTTTGACCTCACCCCCTGGGGTTCATGGCCTGGAACTCAGAGAGAGAATGGCCTCAATGGTGAAGTTAATTTTTTTTTGTCCGCACACCCTCCCCCTTTAGTCCGCGATGAAGTCAGAACACTTCATAGATATTCATCACGGCGCCTGTCAGGGGCTTTCCCGCCTTAAATGCGACAATCGATCAAAGAACATAATAATAGCCTTCGGCGGGAGATCTCCCGTGCGTCCAACGACGCTTTATTGTCTTGTTGTTTCTGCGTAAGTAGCCGCTAATAATTCCACATGAACGCACAGACGCGCAGAATCGCGCTCACTTAAAGACGCACTTCCCCCAGCTTTGTGTGTGGCTGCGTTGTGAGCTTCGCGGCTATAGGAGGACCACCTGGTCGGCTCGCAGGCGCACAGATGGTCGTGGCCCATCTCATCTGACTCACTCCAGAGTGAGGTGTGAAAGACTGAAAATGCATGTCTGGAAATAGTCGCTTCTATCACACTAACAACCTGGATGAATTAGTAAAAAAAACACCCAGATCTAAATCAGTGAGATATTACGCATTAGCTGGAGAGGGATGACGCTAAATGAATTTCCCCCATTTTCTTTGCCCTTTTCATTATTTTTAGCACAACCACAGCGAGAGGAAGCAGAGGCTGGACGTCACAGAGGTCGGATATTATTCTGTCATGATCCCCCTCATTAGCGAGTCAGAGACAGATGAGGGCGTGGGCCAGTGATGGATGGAGGAACGGGAGAATATACATGAGGATAATGACCAGCTTCAGCAGGGAGGTGTTATTTCAAAGCAGCGCTCATATTCAAAGGTAGTGTTTTATTATACGGCATCATTTCACAACTCCCCTTGTAATGTTAAATATTTTAACTTTCATTCATATGGCCTGCATTTCAAATTATTTATACCGCCTATGAATATCAATTCTGGGATATTCAATCTTTTTTACCCTCCACCTCAATGGATTTGAGTGATGTGCACAAAAGCCTTCACGATGGCATTAAAAATGATGATTTTGATAATAACGTACTTCAATTCATAAGTCGTGATACACACACACACACACACAAACATATTCTCTCGGAGTTTCTTCTCATTTCTCTCTAATGGGATCATTTTATAATCAAGCTGGCCACAGGCTTAGTCTGATTAATTTCATCGCAGTGCCGTGAAGCCCGAGAGAATTAATGATGGTCTTAATAAAACAGCATATGGTGCCCAACGAGATGACTAGATCTAAAGATTCTAAAATGATGCAAAATGACACACTAGGAAAGTTCCCTTGCATTCTGCAAATGCCTATAAAGTGAGGGGCAATAGAAATAATGACCCAAAAAAAAAACAACCTAAAATGAAATCCCTGCAGATGTGAGTGGGATGCAAAGTACTTACTTCATTTCTGGTGGAGTCGAGGTAAGTGCTATATACATTGACTACAGGATCAAAACTCCAGCCTTTGGTATCTCAGAGCCAGTCTGCGAAAAAATGAACTCTTGGTATAGAATGGGATCACAACTGCTCCATCCAAAAAAGGGAAAGCGCGTCGCGTCGCCAGGTGTCGGTGGGTAAGGTCCCGGGGCAAAGAGCCGGCAGCAGGAGGCACCGGAGCTCTGCTGACAGCTCGAGGCTCTCAGCTCATCCACACATCCAGAGAAGAGCCAGTCAGCACAGCCCGGACCACAGACCCATTCAGTCTGCGAAAAAATGAACTCTTGGTATAGAATGGGATCACAACTGCTCCATCCAAAAAAGGGAAAGCGCGTCGCGTCGCCAGGTGTCGGTGGGTAAGGTCCCGGGGCAAAGAGCCGGCAGCAGGAGGCACCGGAGCTCTGCTGACAGCTCGAGGCTCTCAGCTCATCCACACATCCAGGGAAGAGCCAGTCAGCACAGCCCAGACCACAGACCCATTCACAGCCGCCCGCAACCTGGATTGCCCCATCCTGATGTCTGCAACACCCCCTCATCACCCCCCCCCC
>JAFBJT010111958.1:11001-35793 GCA_016785325.1 Chascanopsetta lugubris | reverse complement strand
CCATCACCTCACCTTCACCCTTCTGCCTGTGGTCAACTTCAGTTGTCATTAAAACTCGAAAGATATTTGGTACGTCCACACTGGGCTTCTGAAAAAACATGGCGGCCTCCATAGAGAGGACCCACTCCTCATGTAAATATACATTAATAGGCTCATTTAAGGGTGATGGGGAAAATAGAACATTTAGGTGATTATAAATTCATGAAAATGTCAATATGTAATTGTTTTAAAATATTTTTTAGAAGTGACCAAAATGACCAAAATCTTACACACTGCACCTTTAAGCCTGACTCAAGTCTTTGACTTGAAGTGGCAGGAATGTGGTAGATTATGATATTTAAAAAAAATTCAAATGAGTTTCAGGAGGCACCGTCCTGTCTCACGGCCGCCCTGATAATCAAACCACCCTGTGATGACTTCAAGGTTTTTGGGTTTGACCCATCTCCGGAAGACTCACCAGCCTTCCAATGCGCCACAGGGAATCATTATGACCACGCCATGTGTTTAGGATTATTATTTCTCCCTGACATCACGTGTTTTTTTTGTTTATCACCAGAGGGCCAATGCAACTAAAGGGCGTTCGGCTTGAATGTCGTTTATTATTATTTATGGGGGGTGGGTAAAATCGTAAATAGGGAAAAGGAAGTGGAAGAAAAAACCTGATTTCTGTTGCCGGCCGGAGCTCGAGGAGGGAGGAAGAGAGTCGCTACATACGAACTTGGATTACTCGGGCCATTTTCCCCGGGATTACCTTTTTCCTTGCGGATTATATTTTCCCTTCGAGTAAAAACTCCTGGAACAGAGGACAAGGGCCCAGGACCAAGGTCGGGTAGCGGTGTCGTTCAGTGCTGACTCACCGCGACCCTGCCACATTTATTGCCGTCAGGTCTGTCCATGGTGACAAGCTGCGCTGCTGTCATAAACAAATATTTCAATATACGTACGGACCTGAAGGGACATTCTGGTAGAATGTGTGTGGTTTCCTTTTTCCTGTTTGTATAAACATTTCATTTGAACCGATGGTGGTCTCTTCGTTGAATGAGTTCAACAACTTTATTTTAAACTCAGGCGCAGCAGGCCTCCGAGCCGCCCATTCCTTGAAAATTAGCGCTGTACTTTTCCTCGATCAACGTAATATATTAAGGTAATCGGTTCCAGCGGGTCAGCCAATAACTTTATTTGATCAAGCGCGCTCATGGATCAAGCTGCCTCTTACCTATTCAAATGAGAAAGTGCAGACACTGAGCAGGGATTATGAGGCTGCCTCCAGGTCCTAAAGGTGCAATGTGTAAGATTTTGCACTATCTTTTAAAAGATATTGCAAACAATTACATACTGACATTTTCATGAATTTATGTTTTATTTTTCTTCCATTACCTTTAAATGAGCCCGTTAATGTATATTTACTTGAGGAGCGGGTCCTCTCTATGGAGGCCGCCCTGTTTTTAGAGGAGAAAAGGGTTTAACGACAACTGAAGTCGACCATAGGCTCTCCTGCATGTTCAGAAGGGCGAGGTTGAGGTGATGGATACAACATGCAACTTCACCACTAGATGTCAGAAAATCGTACAGACTGCACTATTACGAGCTGGGCTTTACTCCGCGATGCCAGACTGAGCCTATAGTCCCAATCCTGGGCTGTTGATGTGTGTGGTCAGACAGTCATTTTTGGATAACGATTTATCTCTGGAGAACCCACATGATGAAACCACATCTTAAAGATGAGTTGACATGAGATAACACATTTGAATCCGCAGCACCACAGCTTCATGAATCACCTCTTAATGAGGATGTCACTTACGTGAGGCGGTGGGATGAAAATTCGAGAGATTCGAAAGAGTACACACCGTGTAATCAACGGTGTCTCGTGTGACCTACCGTTGTGCGAGTTCCGCTCCTATTGTTTGAGGGATGTGACTGCAGCAGCGGATGGGTCCTTCGCTTTAGGGGAGGGCGTGTCGATCCAAATATCGATAGTATCGATGCCAAGGTGAGTATCGGATCGATACTAGCGTGAAGAGATCGATACTTTTGTTGCAATTTCTCTTTTACACCTCCAGCAAATTCCTGGAATTTTCTCACAGAGTTCGTGCGAGCGCTGCGTCTCTCCAGGTCTGTCTGGGCACGTCTCTCTCAGTCTCTCCCTCTCTCTCCCTCTCACTCAGGCACTCTTTGCCTCTCCCTCACCCTGCTCTGCCGGAGAGCAGGGGAGACAGAGAGAGCACCGAGAGCAGCCCGTCATGATGGAGAGACAGAGAAGCGCTGTGTGGACTTTATTCGCTGCAGCTGATAGGGATCACTGTCACATGTGATGTGTGCAAGAAAGCCATCTGCCTCTGTGGTAACACCACCAATTTACAGCAGCTCAACCCTAACCCTCGAGAGAACTCCGCTGTCTGTGTGAGAGTCTCCCGTTGGGGACAGATGGTCAACCTTTGCAGGGACGGAGACAATAGAGTGCTCTGCATTTGTTGACTGAGGACGATGTCAACGCACCTTTTCTCGACAACTGATTTGTTTATTGGCCGAGTGGGAAACTTTTTGCTGCGATCGATGTCCAACGGAGACCCTGAGGATAAATAGGGACTGGAGCCGGTGTTCAGTGGGGGCATTTACTCCGCGTGGTTCTGTGTGGGTGTCTTCCTTCCTAAGATTAAACTTTGATGCATGCAACTTCTTCAGTCTTTTTCCGTGACTCCAGGCAGAAAGAACATTTCCGCAACAAACTAACTAAAGGCAAAATCACAAAATGATTCGATGATCGTGACATTTCAAGTAAAAAGTATAAAGGTATCGGTATTGGCGATACTAGCCCTGTGTTTACTTGGTATCGGATCGGTACCTACCCCTTCATCACTTTGCCTTACCCTCCAACATGTAGCGTCACGGCAGAGGGGGCGTTCAGCGCCGCCTTGACGTTCACAAACATTCATAAAACCGCTCATACGTGACAAACGTACAAAGGTAGATTGTGTGTAAACACACAAATGTGAGGAAAAAGCTGCGTCCCGGAGATTTTGAGCAAATGTGGCACGCTTGAACGCAGCCTCACTGTGAAGTGTAATCACTGAATCAGAATCAACACATGTTCAGAAGGGTGAGGCGATGGATATAATACGCAACTTCACCACTAGATGTCACCAAATCGTACACATATATTACATACAATATATTCTATAATAAAAGAAGGGGGCGCTCTGTGCGAACAAGGCAAACGCCAACAAAATAAACTCACCACTCTTTGATCAACAAGTCTCTCTCTCCCTCTCGCTCGCTCTCTCTCTCTCTTTCAAGGCTCCATAAAGAGGCCATGGAAAGTGGTGGGAGATAAAGGTTATGATGTTAATCTTTCACAGGACAGACACAAACCCAGTTGCCGGCGGCAGATCAGAGTTCACAAAAGAGTCCTCGTTTTGCCGTGAGGTAAATGCTGGGAGCAGGCAAAGGCGTCGTCCAAAAAACAGGCCACGGGTCAAAACCGGTAAATCCACAGACAGACGATTCACGGAGACTGAACACTGACTAACACTGAACACTGATTAACACTGATACACTGATACACTGATACACTGATACACTGATACACTGAAGGGAGTCGCAACACAGACTGAGAAACGGCGACGTCACCACACTGACAGGAGGACGCGAGAGGGTTAAACAGAGGGAGCAGGGGTGGTTCTCTTCATGGTATTCCTTGGAGCATCCACATTGTTGGAAACCCTTACGCATCGTCAGCAGGGATCTCGGGCTCACAGGTGTTTTGCCCCTCAACCTGCCCACCTCGTCTGAGCGGGGCAGCGAAGACTGACTAGGCTTCACCTGCAGAAGGGCTCCAACCGTGGGCGCTCTTCAGCCATAGCCATCTTGAGCCGGACTCGGCTGCTGTGGCTTTCTTCCGCTGTTTGGTTCACAGTCCAACCTTCTGGAGGAAGTAGCGTACCGATTTTCTTTTAAAACAGCATCGTCGATCAATGCGTGGTATTTGGCTTTTTTTTTTTTGCCGTCCCGGCTCCTCGGTTCGGACCTCTCCGTGTGAATGGAGGCTTCTCTTCACGGCGAGACGACCTCGGCTCAAGCGGCTGGAAGAGAGAGAGAGAGAGATGGGATCTCCTCATGAAATTGGACGACAATTTTGGTTAGGATTTCGTAACTCAAGAACCGTTGCTCCGATCTTGAAACGGGTTTCCTCCGTTGAACTAGGCAAGACCTTCTGAAGAGATACACGAATGATTCATGTCTCAAATCCAAAAAAGATGATGCTCCGATTTCCTCCTTTGCTTCTGATTTTCCGTGCTGACTCAAGCCAAATTGGGCCTCAGACACATGTCCAGAACTCGAGAACCGTAGGTCCTATCTTGAAATGGTTTTCACCGTGAGCGCCAGGGACTGCTTCTGAAGATCTACATGTCTCCAGACCAAGAAATGACTGAGTGATGGCAGTTGGCAAATAAGTAGCTGGAGCCGCAGAGAAATGTCCAATCTGGCAGCCCTCAGAAAAAAGCCTGTAGCTCAAAAACGAAAAGTATTTTCCTGAAAACAAATGTTGTTATCTCAGTCATGAGACCCTGCAGAAGGCATAGATGTCAGATTTGTGTCTGTCGTCCAAACCATGAGTGAGTCATGGCTGTGCGAGGAGCGTGAACAAAGTAGATTTTAGAAATGTTTTGTTGGTCTTCAAATGCATGGAGGTCAATGGGGCCAAGGGGGGGACTTACTGGCATTTGGCGGTTGGTAGTTCAAAAACCGTGCATCTCATCTCAGTTAAGTTAAAAATCCCCACGTTTTGATGGATAATTTATGCCTGTTGGGTCTAAATTGAGGGCGTTTTAACAATTAGTTAGGAAAAAGTGTATCTTGAAAAGGTTAGAGCCTGAGGCTCTAATGCGGAGCTTGTTCTCTGGGCGAGAGACATTGATACCCATTCATTTTTATTTTTTTATTTTTTCAAGATTTATGTCGCCCGAACAATAACAATATGTAATGTGTTGGCCGCAAAGTGGAATGCTCACATGTGGAGCAGTCCACATAATTAGCGAAAGAATATAAGTTAGGTTATGATTAGATAATGAGATAAACTAAGATAAGATAAGAAGCACAACAGTGGAAATAAATATAAATGAATAACATGTCACATGTTATCACGGTTCTCCATGAATGATTAAGTGGCATCTGGTGGCGGCTTTGGTCGTTAAATCACGTTCCTCGTCACCTTCAGATTGTGTATATAAAAAGTCTGAGCAGCATAAAAATGCAAATGAGCTGAGGGCAAATATTTGGTTTGTCCCACCTGGGCCTCTGTAGGAGCAACATGGAGGTCCTCCATGAAGGAGACATTCATGTGCAGCTCAAACCCAACAGCTGATCACATGATCTATACAAGAATTAGTATCATATCCATTTTCTGCAAAGGGATCCTGCTCAATCTTACACACTGCTCCTTTATTTGTTGTTGTAAAGACAGGAGAGGCAATTTCTTTTCTGTCTCCTCAGTTCAGAGCATAGGGTGTAGTGACATCTGGTGTTGAAAAGGCAAATTACAACCCAATGAACGTAGGAATGTGGCACAGCCCCACTTTATGGGATTCTGCTACAGGCTGATATTCAGTGTTTACTTGGCGCCCTCCACTGGTGAAAACACCGCACTGCAAGATAACTCAAATAAATACTGTGCCTATTGGTGACTGCTAATCATTCAAAAAGAGAATATTGTAAGTATCAATTAGTCATCAGACCGGCTTAGAATATTCAAATGTAGCTATCTATTCATATCTTTGCATTATTTTAATGATCACAAGTAAAGTTGATAAAGTTATGGCTCTTATTGAAAACCAGTGACTTCATAAACCTGCAACTAGCTAATCTTATATATTCTTATTTTACTTTTGAAAATATCTTAAATAATAATAATAATAATAATAATAATAATAATATTGCAATATCACTTTCTCGAACAAACCGATTGAAAGCTCAGAGAAATGACTTTTAATGAAGACATGTGATTACAAAATATTTAAAAAACCACACGGATCCTCTTAGAACAAGAAAAATTGAAATATGAGCAGTTGTACCAACAAGGCGCCTCCTGCTGGACAAGAGTGCAAATACCTTTTAAAAAAACCCAGACATCAGAATTCCCCCTTAAACACATTTGAGCAAATCCACTGGGCAGAAACGTGGCTTCTATTGCTATTTAGGATCTCGTTCAGAGAAGCATTGGCCTCCACCCAGACCTTTAACCCCCTTTGTAATTAAATCTCCTTATCAATCAGGCAGCACTGTTTTTAAACACTCACAAACAAACAAAAATACTATAAACTCAATGTGCCTTATTTTCCTCTCTGGGACGAGGGGGGACACAAGTTAAGACGCCCCTCTTGCCATGTTTGAGATACGGTATGCAGCATTTGTGGGCATGTGCTCATCAAAGTTGGCTCCGCCCCCACAGCCCAACACCCCCAGTGCAGCTTAGTATGTGTTGAATACTATATTGAAGGAACATTATACGGTGGATATCATGAATGAATACTTAAGGGGAGTAACTAGAATAAAGCGTAAAACTAACATTGCACCCAGAAAAAAATATAAACACACATGTCTAAAGTTTGACAGGGGTGTTAATGGGTGAAATTCTGCATACTGCTCCTTTAAAGAAAGTTCTTTGCCGCCGTCTGATGTTGTTGTGTGTTCAATGGAACAATAAAACAAACACAGTGCTGCAGGAGGAGAAGAAGAAGAAGAAGAAGAAGAACAAACACTGGAGGAGGAGTTCATAACAACCATGGGAAAATGGAAAAGTGAGTGAGATGCGTCCGTCTGGAATGAGCAAAGACACTTGCATCGTGTATGGCCATACCTTGCATCAGGTATAAGTTAAAGCGTACTGTTTATATACATAAATATATTTCATATATAAAAGTATCAAACACAAGTGGTCTTCCTGGTTTGTCGCGCTTTGTGGATACTTTGGCTGGAACGTGGTCGTAGTAAAGCTTAGAAACTCGTGGTGAGGATTTTGTTCTTTTCCTCCAGGACGCCACCGCCATCCTCCTCGGACTCCTCTTCCTCTTCCTCTTCCTCTTCCTCTTCCTCTTTTGCCGCCCGCTCTTGGAAAAACCCCAGAAAGTCCCAGGACAGGGGGAGGAGCCTGCGGCAGTAGGCCAGCTCCAGCAGCCAGGACACGCCCACGATGCAGGTCAGAGAGGCGAGCATGGAGAGAGTCCTGAAGGGGAAGCGCTGGTGGACCAGCCCGTCCTGCTCCGTCCAGCCGGGATACAGGATCACGGCCGGGATCCCCAGCACCGGCTCGCCGCTCAGGATGCGCAGAAGCAGCCCGGCCACGTAGCCCGAGAGGGCGCCGTACGAGTTGGCGTAACGGAAGTAGAGCACGCACGCCAGCTGCGGGAAGAGAATGCAGTAGAGGAGGTCGCCGCTCAGCAGCCAGAGGGCGAAGACGCTGTCGTCACCGAAGGCCAGGCCCATTCCCGCCAGGCCCACCAGCACCAGGCTGAGCCGGATCACCCACTGCAGCTCCCGCTCGGACGCCTGCGAGGGAACGGGGGGGGGGGGGGGGGGGGGCCCCGGGGCTCCTCCTGCTCCGTCCAGCCGGGGTACAGGATCACGGCCGGGATCCCCAGCACCGGCTCGCCGCTCAGGATGCGCAGAAGCAGCCCAGCCACGTAGCCCGAGAGGGCGCCGTACGAGTTGGCGTAACGGAAGTAGAGCACGCACGCCAGCTGCGGGAAGAGGATGCAGTAGAGGAGGTCGCCGCTCAGCAGCCAGAGGGCGAAGACGCTGTCGTCACCGAAGGCCAGGCCCATTCCCGCCAGGCCCACCAGCACCAGGCTGCCGGGCGCAGGGGAAGGAAAGGGGGAGGGGGGGGAGGGGGGGGGGGGAGAACCGCGGTCAACACCCTCCGGCCTCGGCGCCCGAATGGAACACACACACGTACACAGGAAGGAACACACGGACACATACACACACCTGCTTTCTCAAAGTCGCCTTGTAAATGTTATGTGTGAACATGGATGCTGAGGACAGCAGCACTGAGTCCACTGAGGACATGACGGCTGCAGCCACAGACCCAATGCCTAGCACTGAGATCCAGCTGGGTGTGAGGTAATGCAGGGCCAGCGGCAGGATCTTCGCGGCCTCCCCTCGATCGAGAGGAGGGGGCGAACCGTACGCTGTCTGGTTCCAGTCTTAGAGAGAAGGAGAGGGGGTGAGGTATGGTGATGGTGGAGAAAATGAGAAAACCAAAGAACTTAGGCTCTAGGGGAGCGGGAAGCGTTATAGAGTGCTGGAGTGATGATGCGGGTTGTTGTTGTTGGGGTTGTTTTGTTTTTTTTTGGGGCGGATAAACCCCGATCCTGTCATCGCGCCGGTTTCCTCGGCAACCAGGATTCGTTGGTTGATTGTTGGGAATAAGCTCGGAAGCGAACAAAAGTCTAGGCTAATTGCGATCAAGCCCAATTTGTGCCTCTGCGTCAAAGGGGGATCAAAACACAAAAACATGGGTCACATTAAAGGTGCAGCGTGTACGATTTGGTGACATCTAGAGGTGACGTTGCATGTTGTCGTATCCATCACCTCACCCTCGCCCTTCCGCAGGTGAACCTACGGTCGACTTCAGTCGTCACTGAAGCTCAAAAGATGTTTAGTATGTCCACTTTAGGCTGCCGTAAAAAACATGGCGGCCCCCGTAGAGAGGAGCCGCTCCTCTCTAAATGTAATGGGCTCGTTTAAGGGGGATGGGAAAATAAATTATACATTGAGGTGATTATACATTTATGAAAATGTCAGCAGGTAATTGTCTTGTAATATTTTTAGAAGTGGATTTCGTCACTTCTATTGTAGAAATAGAATTACAAAACAATAACGGACATTTTTACGAATGTATAATCACCTCATAATCTAATGTATATTTACATCAGGAGTGGGTCCTCCCCATGAGGGCCGCCATGTTTTTACAAGAGCCCACAGTGGGCGCATGTCACATCTTTTGAGTTTTAAAAGGTGCAGTGTGTAAGATTTGGGTCACTTTTGTCACTTCTAAAATGATGCCAAAACAATTATATACCGACATTTTCATGACTTTATATTCACCTAAATGTTTTATTTTTCCATTACAATTAAATGAGCTTGTCAATGTATATTTACACGAGGAGGGGAGACCTCTCTATGGAGGCCGCCATGTTTTTACAGTCGCCCAAAGTGGGCGTATATAACATCTTTCGAGTTTTAATGACAACTAAGTCAGAAGGGTGACGTGATGGATAAATTATGCAACTTCACCAGTAGATGTCGCCAAATCTTACACACGGCACCTTTATAACAAGAGACTGCGGCGCACTATGTGGATGTGTTCCACATGTGTGCCGTTTGTTTTGAATCAAGCGGGAATAAGGGGAGATGAAACTGCACTGCTGCCGACTAGTGGTTCGGAGGTGAAATTGCAGAGCGCAACACAAACACCGACACCAGAAGCATCATTAATGCTCAGGGCCATGCAAAGGCCACAGGCGTGTCCACGGTGCAGCTGACGCAGAGGCGTAGATTGGCTCGTCAAAGTTCACGCTAGACTTTTAGCTAACGGCAACACGCGCGGCACATGAGGTCATCGTCAGCACCACCGAAAACAGCGCCACGACGTATGATAGGCTCCGCCGTACGGGTGTCGTCCAGAGGTGCCCAAATTCATTGATGATTGAATTGTAAAGCCTTAATTACGACCTTCCATTAAAGGTGCAGTGTGTGAGATTTGGTGACATCTCGAGGTGAAGTTGCAAGATCTGAACATGCAGGAGAACCAATGTTCGACTTCAGTTGTCATGAATAGTCAGAAGTTGTTTAGTGCGGCCACTTTACCACATTAAAAACATGGCGGCCTTCATAGAGAGGACCCGCTCCTCAAGTAAATATAGATTAACCGGCTCATTTAAGGGTAATGGAAAAAACATAAAACATTACAAATTCCTGAAAATGGCAGTATGTAATTGTTTTTTGACATATTTTTAGAAGTGAGAAAAAGATACCTAAATTGTACAAACTGCACCTTTAATGGGCTTTTATTCATTTTGTCCAAAAAAATAAAGGGTATAAGGTATGTTTCAGGCTACTCCATCTACTGAGCAACCGATGCGAGCAGAGATAGCTCCACCTGGTGGTAAAACTAAGAAGTACAATCAAGTCAGATTTCACGTGGGCCACACTCCCATTATATTCTTTGATTTTGCTGCGGGCCAATTAAAAATGGACATCCCTGCTGTAATGTCATTTAGACTCTTGCTAGCAACCATTGTTTTTAAATAAGCCTAAAAAGCCAAATCCACAGACAAGTGACATGTCTTATATTGTAAAACAAAAGCATCAGAGTCTGGACTAATGACCTTATATCAGGCCTGTAACTCAAATCCCATTAGAATACACATTGACCTTTTCAAAGGCAAGGGAAGTGGTTTGAGGGACTCATTGCTGCAGCACTCTATGTCACACACACACAAACATGCAGATCCCACTTCATGTTATCTGGCAGGGTGGTGCGGCCCTAGCTGCTAGCACATGTAGCGTAGACGGGTGGTGACGGGCGCGTGTACCTGCAGAGACCGATAAGGCTCCGATGATCATCGAGGGAATCCCCATGATAAAGACCGTCCCTGCCGCGGCGAAGCAGGTGATCTGGGCCTGAGAGGAGGAGGCGGCCGACAGGATCCTCTGGTGCAGTGACTGATAGGCCAGTCCACCCACAGCCTGAGGCGCGGGGGCAGGCAGGGGGAAACAAACAACAACACAGGACACGGGTGAGCCGGTGAGCAGCAGAGCCAATCACACGGGGTGTGGGTTACAAAAGGGTTTTCTCATGACAGTCCGTCAGAAGTGAGGTGTATAAAAAACATATACAGATAAATGTGACTTTTATTCATTGAATATTTATGTGTTATTTAACCGTTTAAAAAAGATGTATTAATTTTATTTTATTACAAGAAATATATTGTATATATAGTATATATATATATGTGCGTGTGTGTGTGGGAGTATACGTGTGTATATGAATCAGAATCAGAATCGCCTTTATTATCATTGTATTGCTACAACCAGATTAGAGCTGCCACTCCTTTTTGTGACTGCACAAAATATACACATTTATAAAATAAAATAAAATACAATAAAATAAAGTGAAATAGAGGTAAAAACATAAAAATATGCATACATATTTATGTATTAGTTATACATAAATACATTATACATGTATTAGTATGCTAATACATATATTAGCATACTGTATATATACATGCATATATACATATATACGTATATAATTTAATTAAAATAAAATAAAGTAAGAATTATAATTATAAAAACAAATAAAAACAATGAAAATGATCTAAATGATCTCAAATATATTTCAAAGTTCAAATGTCAGGGGTCTTTTAAATTCATCCTTGTTTTTAATGTCTACCAGACATTATTCTACTTTCTCCCTGTTAACCATGAAAGACAGCCTCAGAGTAAGTGACATCCTCAGACAGTTGTTGTTGTTGTTGTTGTTGTTGTTGACCCTGATTATGAGTCCTAGTCTGTCTGATAGTGATGTTCCCTTTGTGTGTGACAAACTGAAAATACAACAGCTGCAGCCACGACTCTCCATCAACCTCTTGATAAATGTATATATATATATGCGCTCAGAATTAAAAGTGTCCAAATATAAATGACTGACGCAATATGACTTGAAGTTCACCTCTAACAACTTTCTAAAAAAAAGGTGATGTCTCACTCTGTTGGATTTTTGGGCGGTAGAAACTGCAGAAATGCTCAAATTGACTCGTGGTTGTACAAATATGATGCCGAGTGACGGCTCCTCCCTCACAAACTATCATGTCAGTGACAGCTGATTGGACGAAGCGGACCTATGCTAATGTGATGTTTCTAAAAAGAAAGTGATGTCTCACTCTGTTAGATTTTTTTTGGGGGGGGGGGGACTGCGGAAATGTTCAAATGGACTTGTGGTTGTGGAAATGTGATGCCGAGTGACGACTCTTCCCTCACAAACTATCTGAAACTAACACGCAGAAACCACAAAGGATCCGCAAGCAACCGAGTTCTGTGAGTGACAGCTGATTGGACGAGGCGGTAACGGTATTTTTTTTTTTTTTTTTTTACATTTTCGATAAAGAGGAAGTGCACTATACAACTCACCAATAGGAGGAACTCATCTATCCACACGCCTGCATCTTCCGGATGCATCTCACCCAGCCACGAGCTCACAGTGGTCTGGTTCAAGTGTGCGATGGGTGGGACGGCAGGACTGATGAACATGAAGGGAACACACAGCCACTGGAAGAGAGAGAGAGGGGGAAAACAGCCCAGTTTGCAAAAAACGCTGTCTGGTGGCTTACTCGCACATTCCTCATGTATTTCTCTCCCTCACCACTTTATCCCACTCCCACTGAATTTATCTCCGACTGTGCGTCCTCTGTTTCTCACCATGCTGACAAAGATGAAGAAAAACTGGATGACATCAGTATATGCAACAGAGTACAGACCCCCTAATACTGTATAGCCGATGGAGACAGCAGCCGAGATAACAATGGAGATGGCGGACGACAGCCCCAGAATCATGCTCATCGTTCCACCTGGTGGCGAACACAGAGTAGTGCGAGGGTTTAATATGTTGTTTTCGTTTATTCGAATACGTCAGTGAACATAGCAAATCACACAGTCAGATCAGTAGTGTTTCCTCATGACACAGTTTGGCAAAAGTGACGTGTAGATAGAAATGTATAGATAAATGTGATCTTTAAAGTTATAATTTTACTACTTTTTTATTATTATCATTCATTTTATTTAAAAAACAAAACAAAATAATATATATATACACACATATATATATATAAATACATATATACATGCGTATCTATAATACATACATATATACATGAATGTATATTATATATACATATACATTTTAGATTAATTAATAAAAAAAACATAATTATCAAAACAATCATAAAATATAGTGCAAATGATCTAAATGATTTCAAACACACTGCAAACTTCAAATGTCACGGATGTTACTCTTTGATTCTAATCATGCATCTCAAGGTTGTTCAAAGACGTTACTCACCCAGAGCAGAGAGGATGCAGGCAACCCATAATATATCGCTGATCAGTGCGGGAACCAGCAGCAGTGCGGTGAATATGTTGCCATAGCGATGCTGGAAGGGGTCTAACATGGTCACGTAGCACTTTGACCTCATGGGTTTGGCAAAGAATAGTCCGGCTGCGAGACACAGAGAGCGTGAGAGAGGAGGACACAGTGTTATTGAGACACAGTGAGAAGGCTTCACTTCAGCTTTTTGACTCACACATTTTCATGATGACAACTGAACACAGACTGAACCAATCACAGCCTCCATCTCCGGATTCCTGGATTGCGTATTTTTCGCACACGTAATTATTATTCCCTCTTAGTCCAATAAGGCAGTTATATGGTAACACACACACACACACACACACACACACACACACACATCTAATCATGACTGTCTCTCTCGCTCTCTGTCACTGTACCAACACAAACACACACACAAACATCTAATTACGACTGTCTCTGTCTCTGTCTCTGTCTCTGTCTCTCTCTCTCTCTCTCTCTCTCTCTCTCTGTACCAACACAAACACACACACACACGCTGAGGTGTCCTTGGGCATAATACACTACCCCACGTGGTCCCATGAATGAAACAGTGCTGTCAAGTGTCATCAAAGAGCTGATATGAAAACAGATGATTTACAACACCAACACGTGGCCCGACATCTGCTCCATGCGCCGTTGTGGCATCGGCCCAATAGACCTGGAGAATTGGAGAACCACTGCTTCGGAGGAAGTCGTGCTCTTGACTCACGCCGTCCGCGAGGGACTCGCGCATCGATAATCAGTCAAGCCCATCCGATAACAGCCTGGTATCAACGACTCACCCAGAAGAAAACCAAGGAGATACGCCGGAGGCCCCATGGCCCAGATGAGACCACGGGAGGGTATGTAAACAGCCTCGGCGGTTCCCATAATATAGCCTCCGCCGACCCAGGTGGCTGCAAGCGGAGACGGCACAGAAAGTTTTCACAAGAGAAAAGTCAGATGAAATGATGATGATGATGATGGAGGAGGAGGAGGAGGAGGAGGAGGAGGAGGAGGAGGCTGGTTTCCTCTACCTGTCATGGTGAAGACGCCGACCACCACGTTGATGTTGCGACCGCCGACGATGGCGACCTCGTCCTTGTTGCCCACGCACGTCTTCTCCTCTTTCTTGGATTTCCGAGACGCCCACACGCCGATGAGGAGGATGACCAAGTAAAAAACCAGGACGGCCACCAGGCCGGGGATGTTCACTGCCATGACTGTCTGAAAACACAAAGCACAGGCCGCCAGATGCTCCGGCGTTAAAGGTGCAGTGCAGCGAGATTGGGCGACCTCTAGAGGTGAAGGTGCGTGTTGTCTCCATCACCTCACCCTCGCCCTTCTGAGCATGGAGGAGAACCTACGGTCGACTTCAGTTGTCGTTAAAACTCAAAAGATGTTTCAGCGCGTCCACTTTTACCACTGTGAAAACATGGCCGCCGCCGTGGAGAGGCCCCTCATTTAAGGGTAATGGAAAAAAACTAGAACATTTGGGTGATTATAAATTCAGGAAATTGTCAGCGTGTAATTGTTCTGTACGATTTTTTTTAGAAGTGACGAAAATGACCAAAATCTCACACACTGCACCTTTAAGCCTGACTCAAGTCTGTGACATGAAGTGGCAGGAATGTGGTAGATTATGATATTTAAAAAAATTAAAATGAGTTTCAGGAGGCACCGTCCTGATAATCAAACCACCCTGTGATGACTCCTAGTGGACGACACCTGTATCTGCTCCCTCCCTCCCGTGTCTCATCAACCCTGAAGGGCTTCTATTGTAACTTCAAGGTTTTTGGGTTTGACCCATCTCGGCCCGCAGGTCAGCCAATAACTGTATCTGATCAATCACGCTCATGGTCCAAGTTGTCATTTACTCATCCAAATGAAAAAGTGATTCTCAGGTCGTTACTCGCTGAAGGCGAATTATGAGGCGGCCTCCGGGGCTTAAAGGTGCAGCGTGGACGATTTTTGGTCACTTCTAAAAAATATTGGAAACCATCACACGCCGACATTTTCATGAATGAACAATCAAGTAAATGTAGTTTTTACCCTTAAATGAGCCCATTCGTGTATTTTTACATGACGAGCGGCTCCTCTCTACGGGGGCCGCCATGTTTTTTTACAGGAGTAAAAGTGGACGCACTAAACGTCTTTTGAGTTTTAATTGTTTGAAGTCGACCACAGGTTCTCCTGCATGTTCAGAAGGGTGAGGGTGAGGTAATGATGCAACATGCAACTTCACCTCTAGAGGTCACCAAACCTTACACACTGCACCTTAAAGAGCTGGGCCTTACTCTGCGATGCCAGACTGAGCCTATAGTCCTAATTCTGGGTGGCATGTGACAGGTCAGCAATTTTTAAATATGACAGAGGGATTTTTTTTTGCCGACGCATTCTCACGCTAACTTGGCGACAGCGACAGCTGCACCAGGACGACTGAGCACATGTCGCTTGTGTCACATGCACATCGACAAACCATAAGTTACCCGGGGCTATTGTAACAAACAAAACAAAAAAAACATGGTGTTGCAAAATGGCGCCCTCGAGTGGAAGTTTTAAGAACTCATTGTGGCGCATTTTCCATAATTGGTCAAAGTGAAAATGGACCTTTGGGGGTCCACAGACGAAACATTAAGTCATTAAGTTCATGTTCATCAATACGCACTGTCCCTTCTCAATCAATACATTAAACTGCACCACTAGGTGTCACCAAATCTTACACACTGCACCTTTAAAAGGTCATACAGATAACCAGAGGTGTTTACTTCTTTGGTTATTCGGGGCTGCTGCCAGAGTCGTCCTGCTCCTGATGTTAATGTGAAGAGCTTGAGACGCAGTTTAAAGGCACATTGTGTAAGATTTATTCAAAGAAATATTAATGGCACAGTGTGTAATTTATTCAAAGAAACATTTGAAAACATTAGAAAAAGTGTGTGAAGATTTAGGCCATTTTTGTCACTTCTGAAAAGATCACAGCACATTTACATGCTGACATTTCTATGAATTTCTAATCTCATAAACGTAAAATGTTTTTCTCGTTACCCTTAAATGAGCCAATTAGCCGATAGACACAACACGCAACTTCAGCTCCAGAGGTCACCAAATCTTACACACTGCACCTTTAAATGAGTATACTTGCCCTTGTCAGTTAGGGATGAACCCCTTTTCGTTTAAAACCCCTGCCCCCCCCCCCCCCCCCCCCCCCCCCCCACCCCCAACCCCCATCCCCCACCCTTCCTCCCTCACCCCATGTCACTTGAGATGTGCATTACAACAGTTGCAGCTTGGCTGGCGGCCCCCGTTGGGAAGTTGAATAACCGACTTACGACACCTTCCAAACTCACATCCTCTCTCTAGTGGTGGCTGTGAGTCACTGCAGCCTCGTAGCATCCCATTTGGGGGCTATTGTCCTCCACGACGGCGAGGCCGTGTAATGCCTCCGCCGCAACCTTCTCACAGAGTGGCGACGCAATGAGCGTACGTTATCGTCAGCCCTTGAGTCATGCAACTGATGTACAATCGAAAAACTGAAACCAATATTATTTATTTTTTTTTTCCTCAAAAGCAAGTTCCCTCTGCGGGGGGCGGCCATATTCTCCCCCCCCCCCCCCCCCCCCCCCCCCCCCCTCCTTAGTAGCCTGAAAGAGCAGAAAATAAATAAACACCACTAGGTTTTTAATTAAAATTCCAGGTTCTCCCACATGCATTGGAGAGGAAAAGGATGGGGGTGCTGCAACGCGCAACCTCACCACTAGGCGTCACTCGCCATGCCACATTGTATCCTGATTCTCAGCAGAAAACGAACCTCATCACTTTCAGGTAACGATTCATCTGTGATCAAAACAGAGAACCCACGAGATGAAGCCACATCTTTAAAAAGATGATGCGAAGACACGTCTGAATCCGCAGCACCACAGCGTCGTGAATCTCCTCTTAATGAGGATGTCACTTACGTGAGGCGGTGGAATGAAAAAATGCCTCGCCGCCGGGAAAACAACGCGAATTGGACGAGAGTACAATGAACGGTGTCTCGTGTGACCTACCGTTGAGCGGGCTCCTCTCCTATTGTCTGAGGGACGTGACTGCAGCTCTGCGCGTGAGGCAGCGGATGGGTCCTTCACTTTGCCTTACCCTCCAACACGTAACGTCACGGCCGAGGGGGGCGTTCAGCGCCGCCTCGACGTTCGCAAACGTTCACACCGCCGCTCGTACGTGACGAAAGGGCAAGTGACAGCATTTAAGCCGCTGTTTCCCGCTCCGGAGAGTTGCCCGTAGAAAGCTAGCAGGGGTGGATTGTGTGTCAACACACAAATACGAGGGAACAGGTGCGTTCCGGAGAGTTTGAGCGGCGTTGCGAAAACGTGGCACGCTTGAACGCACCCTGACCGTGAAGCGTAATCACTGACAGTTCATCAGAGCGGAGGAAAAAAAAAAGGTTTAACTCAAAAGATGGGGAAAAAAATGTATTGTGTAATGAATAAATTGTGCACCAGTCAACCAATGGAGGACGTAGAATATACAATGACTTATGGAGGATGTAGAGAACATTATGTCTGTCCCAAGAGGCTGGATATGTGATGCAGATGTTTCTGGTGGACTACAAAAGCCCTGAACCATACACTATCCTCTTTTAAAGACCCTTGAATAAGCCCTTCATTTTACACTGAGGGAACTCCCCCAGAGGAGCCGCCATGTTGCATCACCACATTTGTATAGTGCCCTTGAACAGACAAAAGTGAATATGTGTGATTTTACCATGGGTTCTCAAACATGCATGACATTGACACTTGAGATAGACGATTGTGCATTGAACTGGGGAAAAAAATTCACATTGAACTATTCTAAATTGTTAATCTTTAAAATGGTACGATTTCTGTGCAATCATATCAATTTCTATTTGCAGGGATGGAATTCTAAAAATAGCGCACGATTACTTGACCTAAATGTGCATGTTACCAAAAACGCAAGACAAGCAGAGGCTTTTTCTGGGTGTGTTGAAAATGCAGGATTCTGTCCAGGCATCAGTCAGTTTTATAATACGAAAATAGTTGAGATAAATAAGTGTGTGATCCAGTTAAGAATAAGAGAATGAAAAAATCTTCAAATAACAGGAATGTGTTTCAATGTGATCAAAATACCTCCGATTGAGCAGGAATGACGTGCATCGAAGAAGAAAGAAAATGTGCAAAGTCAAAAAAAAATTAAAATAGAAACATAAAAGCACAGGATAGTACAAAACAGTGCGGACTAGAGTGACCGGTTTACAGAGGATGAATTGGTGAGGCCTCACTAGACTGGTAAGGAATGATGGAGCCGTGGTAACCCTCAAGGCGTAGGCCGTTGAATGAGTTTTACCGGTGGGAAAAAAAGTTTTAAAAAAAATCAGGGCAAAAACAAGAGGGTCCCGAGCCCTGCTGGTGCTCCGGCCCCCTCGGACTTGGACCCCTGATAAGAAGTGGGAGACACAGAGCTGAGTGACAGCAGCAGAGCGAACCGCCCAAGGTGGCGTGAACACAGGGTTAAATATAGTGACGTTTGAGAGGAAGAAACTTGACAGCGAGATGAAAAGGCCCAAGATAAGATGCCGAGATAAGACGAGCTCGTGGCCGCTATACCACGGAGCGAGTGAAGTGCAGCGGGACCAAACGAGCGACGCGCCAGCTGGAGCTGTGGCACATGCACGGTGGACGAGCTGCGTTGCCTTTAGATAAGCGTTATCCTGGGCAGTGAGGGGTGAAAGGGCACTTTAGAGAAAGTGGTTTGGATGTGCTGAGGACAGCAGGATCTTGTTGTAAACGGTGACATGGAGAGAGGACTGGACCGAGGAAAGATAAGACAGCCAGCTTCAGAAGAGTTTCGGGGTAATATATTACGACAACATAGCACAGTCAAAACAAGAGCTCAGGAGTGTGTACAGAGTGTGTGCACAGAGTGAGTGACTGATTGATTGATAATTACTGATTGATTCATGATTCCCGTAAAGACACCGCATGTTCACAGGCACACGTTTACAAAGTCCCCTGGGCGGTTTTACAATTCCTGTAAAGTTGACAGGAGTTGTACCACATGACCAGTGTGTGTGTGTGTGTGTGTGGGGGGGGGGGGCTCAAACAGAGCCATGTCTGACAGAACTGGTTTGATGGAAAACCTTTTCCATACGCCTCCCGCTGGATACGCTGGAAAACCGGCTCGGCTCGAGCTGCTCCCGTTCCTTGATTTCGGCCTGAGGGCGATGATCATAGGTTCATGAAGCCCACGGGTGGTCTCCTGCTCAGTCCGCTGCCGTTTCATCTCATTCACCATCATCATTATATCGCGCTTACGTGCTGACTTTTTAAACAGTGGCGGTTTCAGAGGTTGTTGGTCACAGTAGCCCCCCCCCCCCCCCCCCCCTTTTTGGTCACAATAACCCCCCCCCCCCCCCCCCATCTTCCGTGCACCCAGGATGGACTGGATTCAGACTTTCCGGAGGAATCATCTGCCGGAACGATGGCAATGATAAAGCCACAAGACGCCAGTGGGCCGATGCAACCCATGATTTATTGGCTGCAACCAACAACAGAAGATTGGGATCCGACCCGGACAACATGGGCACCACAGATAATGCGCAAGAGGAGCACTGCGTGAGAAGCTTTACGTATGGATGATGCCGACTGACGTCTGACTGACTGACTGTCCCGTGCTGCTCCTCACAAGTGAGGACATTTACCTCCAACTGCAAAGAGCATCTGCTTCAGTCCCACTCCACGGAAACACACGAGAGAGACCCCTGGTCCGAGACTGCGCGCCCTGTACTACGCTGGTGGTGGCGGATGGAAAACCATCGAATGAGGCGTGCGTCATGGGGGGGAAACGGCGCTCCGAGCTCAAGAGTGGAAGCAAACAAACGCGCCCTTTGTCTCAGCTGATGGGCAGAACATCGGAACGTCCGCCAGAGTGAGCGATGAATCGACGGCGGCGAGTCGGGGATCCTTTTTTTCGACGAGAGATGAAAACACTCCTCGGCGGGTTTGCGCTACGCTCAGAGTGCGTTGCTCTGCTTGGGCTCCGCGTGGTCGGCCGGCGACTGAGGCTGTTTGAGAAGCTCCACCTCGATTCTCGCGGGTTTGTAGGTGCGCAGTATCCAGTGGTTGCTGTCGGCTTTGTCGGCGTCCAAGAAGGTGTGAACCACTAGCGCGTAGGCCTCACCGCGTGCGGTGCTGCAAGGAGAGAAACGTCAGTGTAACACAGCGACACGCCATACGCCAGGTCTCCAAGACCCCCCCCCCCCCCCCCCCCCCCCCAGGCCTCCCAACCCCCCCCCCCCCCCCCCCACACACACACACAAAGCACTTTTACGTTACAGTTTACATTCGCACACGCATGCCGAGTACTTTTTGAGCACATGGGACAATGCGGGGTTCAGTGTTGTGCCGAAGGACACGGCAAGGGAGGAAAGGGAGTGGGAGTGGGAGCGGAGCCTTCCAGTGGGAGGACAGCTCATCTGACCCATCAGCCTCATTTGGAATCGAATAGGAATCATTTGCTGAAATGATGCCAAGTCAACAACGACGGTCACAGTGGTTTGATTTAGCCCTTTTTGGGTGCAACCCAGTGGAAACATATTATCTGCCTCTGCACCGTGGTGTCGACAGCCGGGATGTTGTTTGTAGCAGCGCGAATGAAAAGCCTTCGTATCGTTTTCGACATGTTGCTCAGTCAGAACGTACTCAAGGACGTGGTCACCCAGAACGGCGAGAGCCTGGTTCGTCTTGTAGTGTTTGAGCACGACCGTCTCGGAGGCCTGTCGAAAACCAACATGGTCAATGCGCAAGAAACGGAGGTTAGCGCAATCGACCGTGACGACAATCCCCGCCGTGACCCACCGGGACGGGCTGACCCTCGTACTCCAGCCTCTCCTGGGGGTCAAAGTGCAAAATCTTCCACCAAGACGGAAACGACACTTCATCCACCAGGTTCACCTCCTGCATCCGTGACCTCTGTGCACATTTCAAATGAAATGTGTGACTGTTTGTGTGAGAATATACACACACATCTGAGATTCATTCACTGTGACTTAGTTATTGATAACCCGTCACAGCCGCTGGTTAAGGACATTCTCTGGTCAATAATGGAAACGTCAGTTGCCTTTTGGGGAGGTCGCTGATCGCTCGTCAGGTAAAGCTGAGGAGAGACGAGAGGAGAAATGTGTAAACACAATAAACACACTGTAGATAAGAGTGACCATGAGATATTATTGTGGGTACATTCAGGGTAATTAAAGGTTTAGTGACATCCGATAAACACAATAAACACACTGTAGATAAGAGTGACTATGAGATATTAAAGGTACAGTACGCAGACTGAATGTCCCTCCACCCCTTGGGATGTGTTCAGAACCAAGTGGCGACCTCCGGAGCTTGAGTGGGGAAAAACGTGCAGTTCACAGGGTGGCCACTTGAGGCCCGGCTCCAAATGCAAGTCAGTCCCCCATAAGACTCCCATGTTAAAATGTCACATGTTTAGAACTCGGTACAAACTACACTTTTGGTCTCGGTCAGTCACAACCTCTATTGGGGTTTGGAATTGTGCATAATTAAGGGGCGTGGCCTCTTGAGTGACACCTGGACGAACACACCGCCACCCAAGTGGTGGTGTGTTCGTTCGTGTGCTCTTTCAACTCATGTTGTTTTCAGGGGAAATGGTGCCAACACCACCTTTAAAGTCATTTTGTAAACGTCCTTCACTGAAGTTGACTTACTCCTCGGGCAAAGCCGCTGGTTGTTTTCAGGGCAAAACTTTGCTCGAAGAGCAGAGTCGATCCTTCAGGGCTGCCGTCCACACTGCAGTTACACACACACACACACACACACACACACACACACACACGTGAGGACAAGTATGTCGTGGACATGTATGTTCAAAAACGTCGTTTTTGTGCCTACCTGGCGATGATGAAGGCGTTCCGGGTGCAGGGCTGGGTCTCTCTGGCCGCTCGGACCTCACACGGGCTCCTGATCCCGAGCCAAGGCGTCATGGTCAAACCGCCGGCGGCCACGTTGATGCAGACCGCGCTGAGGTCGCGGTCTTCTTGCGCCGCGTTCACCAGCGTTACGACGTCGCCGAAGTGCAGGTGTCCGTCTGGTGTGGCAGACAGATTCACCTGCGCGCATCGACGGACAATCGGCATCGTCATCATCAGAGGCGACGTCACCGTGACTGGCGTTCGCGTAATGGCGCGGAGCTCAGTTTACCCATTTCATCAGATTCTTTTGGAGGAGGTCCTCTTTCTCCAAACTTTCTTTTTTCTCCAGATGCACTTTCACCGTACTCTGCAAAACACATGGCGCTATTTCGCGTGCGCTCACAATGTGCGATAGTGATTCAGTCCCTTTCCCCCTTTGTCACCAAATCATTAAGTGTCAGCCATGTTGATTTTTTGGGGGGGACGGATGTTTCCCATTTTTCAGATTAGTTTGAAAACCACAGAGAAAGTACATTTAAAAAGACACTTTGAGCGTTTACGTGTACCGTTAACGGGCTCCAGAAATTGGGGGTACATTCAGGGTAATTAAAGGTTTAGTGACATCCGGTGGTCATTTGAATGCTTGCACCACTCATCTCATCGACCCTAACCCGAACCCACAGGTTCCCTGAGGAGCATTAAAGCTCAAAGGTTGTTTACTCTTCCTATTCTGGGCCACAGTACATATATGGTGACATAACATTATGTGTACATTCTCCTGATGTACACAAACCTTGCTGAGCCGTCGCTCCTTATGCCAGTTTTCCTCTTTCGGAGCGCTGCCGTTTATTTTCTCCTTACTCATCCCGATCGAGAGCCGACGCCCGAATACGTACGAGGAGGAAGAACTATTCTGACCGGACACACCCACAATTAAGCCATGACCCCGGTCAGGGGAAATTGAATTAGAAGAGATGGGAGTTTCAGGTAATAGACAGGTTCAGGAATGTGACAGTTGGCCCAGTCTCCAAAGGTTAGCGCCTGTCTCGGTTCACGTGGGCATCCTCTCGCATAAACGCTCCCAGCCCTCACTTGCTGACCACGATTTCTGGGCCTTTTGCAGCAAAGCATTCTCATGCCTTTGATGTGTCCAATGCCATTCCAGTGTCTCTGATACAAAGCATGGGAACGTTGCCACGGAGATTTTCCCAGGCCCGGCGTCAGTCTCAGGCCTGGCCGACCACTGATCTGACGGTGTGGCCAACGGTGGAGAAAATCCGCTCCTCGTGTCCGTCCATATAAAAATCCCAAATCCTCTCGGGACACAAACTCCGCGCGTCACCGACAGCGCCGCTGGTTCCGAGCAAATTGCCGCGTTAAGAGTGATTTGAACGGCGAGGTTGATCCAGAGTATGACTCGAGCGACCACGTCTGGAGGACTTTCGCTCACTCGGCGTCATTATGGGATGTTCTCAAGGCCAAGGCCTGGCATGGATGGCGGCTTTTTGGGTGGCGCGCGGAGTCTGGCGACCACAGATGCGTCACGGGAGAGAGGATTGGGTCCGACCCCTTTTTCCGGGAGTCCACGAAGACACGAGCCGTCCGCTCCTTCCCTTCGCCACCTGCAAGGAGAGCAGAGTCAGTCTCTGTCGACCTCTCACACACTGATCTGTCATTTCAACCACAACTGACGGACAGAGAGACGACTGGAGTCTGGGACCCTCTTATCTCTCTTTATGTTTTTATTGCTTTATCTGACCATCACCGGTACCCGTAAACCTCGGCCGACCCTTGGATTTCAGCCCGTCCACGTGCTGTCAAAGCGCACAGCGTTTTCCGCCACAACAGAAACGTCCACCAGGATTTTCTCCCGCACGTTTGAAATCAAAGCCGCAGCACAAGGAGGGTCTTTGTACGTCTGTTTCAGTTTGGACGTGCAACTCGGAGGACACGCTTGAAATCAAATGTTCCTACACCGCTGCGGAACAAAGAAGGAAAACATATCCAATACCTTATGTAACGTGTTTCCTGTTTAGTTTGGTCCACATGTGAATTAAGCTCAGTCTGGAATCTTTCAGCGCAAGAGAACAAAAATCACTTTATTTCACGCTGAGCATCTGTCTGTTGTTTTGGTTTGTGACAACATGGGAGCGGATCGCTTTGGATTCAGTCTGCGTGTCCGCGCGAGGGCTCCTCCTCCTCGTCTGGCGCCGCCGGTGGCCGGTGGAGACGCTCCTGTCCTTTTCCCGTGAGGTCAGAGGTGCAGAGTATCCAGTGGTTTTTGTCCTCCTCAGCTTTGTGCGAATCCAGGAAGGTGTGGGCCGTCAACTCGTACTCTTTGCCATATGTGGTCCTGCAACCAGAGACGTGTCAGCGCACAGAACAACAGCAGGCGTGCACATGTCGCGATATGATTTCAGGCGGCCATGTTGCCTTTGAGCCTCCGTTCTTTCCGACAGTTGACGGAGAGAGGGGCTGACGGCGAGCGGACTCTATCAGTGAGAGTACAAGGGGTATCTCACTTGACGTACGGCCGCATCAGATTACTGGGACCGTTGTCATTCCGGTTACAGTGAGCTCGTCTAGCTTTTGTGAGTTCTACAAATAAAAAGCTCTTAGTTGTGTCAGAGTGCACATGTGACATGTTTGTTCACACTTGAAGCAGCACAAATGAAAC